>VWZT01015863.1:2393208-2488719 GCA_013397055.1 Pachycephala philippinensis
GCGGCTGCTCCCGGGATTTGGGGGGCTCAGCAGCGTTTTGCCTTCTGGGTCACGCCCACGGCCGCGTCCCCAGCCTCCCCCGCTCCCTCGGGAGGGCTCGCTCTTCCTGCAGTCTTCCCGAGGAGCCTCATGCCGCCCGACCACCCTGGCTTGCAGGGGTTTGTAGCCAGCGCTGGGAGCTTTCCCCTGAGAATCCATAGGCTTTCTCTGCCTGCCCTCGCTGCTTCCCTCAGTCCACCAGCATATGTCCTCTTGAAGTTGGGAGCTTTAGTCGTGAAGTTCATTCCTTTGCTCCACTTTACTTGATCCTTACCAATGCGTAGCTGCTGGCGCCAATGTTATTTCCTGGTACGAATTGCAGGCTCTCGATCGAACTGAGGAAAGCCAGGAATAGTGGTAAAGAGCTTAATAATTTGTCAGCACCATAGAGGACAGGGTCGCCCACTGTATAAAATTCCAGACTCTGAAAAGGTGATTATTTATGAACACTCCCTTGTCTACAAAGGGCGGTGGAACAGAATGTTTGTATTCCTAACTGCACTTTTCAGGGGAGGGTTTGTATTTAAACAGAATGGTAGTGCAAGAAACAGTGCCATAAAATCAACAAGGTTTGCTCTCAGCAGGTGTCTGAAAGCTCAGAACTGCAAAAGAGAGAGTGTAAAGCAATTCCTTCCTCAAATGCACCTGTTTCATTTCATCCTTCCTGGTTGCTTTTTTTTGTGTAAGCAGTATGCAAAAAGTAAATATTGGCAGACATCCAAATGATTGTAGAAGGATGTCCTGCTATCAGAGGATGTTAGGAATCTAAACCAGCTTTGCAAGAAGGCAGGTACTGTATTTGCCAGTGAGGACAACAGCAAAGCCAGGACATTGAGTTCTTCAGGGAATTGGGACAGCGGTGTCTCAGCTGCCCTGAAACAGCAGGCTCTGATGGATTCTCCTTTCCCTACATGTCAGACATGAGAGAAACCTGTCTAGGCCATTAGATGTGGCTCCCCTGTGAGGATCAGCCCTGTTTTAGGGGGCAGGGCAGAGAGGTGTGTGGAAGTTGAACAGTGTAAGGCAATCTGTTTTTTCTCAAATAGTTGGAATCCTGATGGTTCTTTCTTTGCTGGACTAGTATTACCAGGCAGGGAATATTTTACTAAATGAGTTGTTTTCTAGAGAGATACCAATTTGTAGTTTAGCAGTGTTTTCTGTTTTTACCCTACTGATGTTCCCAGAAAACATACAATCCGTCATCATGTAATTGAAGACAGTATTATATTAGTTTAGTGTATATAACAGTATTTTTTTTTGCTTGAATTAATTTCTTCCATATAGGCTAATTAATAGTCTCCAGTCATACTTAAATGCAGTTTATCTCAAGTTAATTTTTTCCACGTTTTTCTCGCTTAAACCAAATAATTGTGGCTAAAAAATAATTCCTGTTCAGCAGAGCTATGCCTTGTCTTCCAAATAAATTACGGCAGCAGTCTTGAATTTTCTTTGAATATCTGGCAAAAAAAATCTTGACAGTTCCTGTGTGAGGTTTCTAAATGGATAGATGTTGTAGTTGTTGGTGTAATGGTGGGACTCTGTGATCTCAGAGGTTTTTTCTAAACTTAATGATTCTGTGCTTATTGTATTGATAGATAAAATGTCCATTGCATTTATTTCTTCAGAAGTAGAGGCCTGTGATTTTCTTATCATATTGCTTTGGATTGCTTTGTAGGTGAGCTGCACATACTAATTCTCAGTGAGTTATCTGACCAAAGTTTGTGGTGTTTTGTGAGCAGCTTCCCATTGAGGACTTGTGCAGCCTGACCTCGCAGTCACTGCCTGTTCTGCTGACAGCTGCGGTGCCAGAATCCACAGAGGATGTCCTTTTGAAGGGATTTGCAGCACTGGGGATGGAGGATGAAAGAATTGAAACAGCACAGCAGGTAAGTGATGCTGAATGACCTCCAAGATGCAGTAATCTTCAGAGATTAGTTTCTGTGTGTCTCGCCTAGCTTTTGGTGGGTTTGCTAAATCTTTTGGGCCTTTTTCAAGATGCATAAGGGGGAGCTTGGGGGGTTCAAGTCTGAACATCACTGAAATCTTAGCTCTTAAGTGACAGGTACTTTGTCCATTTGGAGTGGAGTCTAATGTGAGAATAAGGCACCCCTTCAGTAAAGTGGTGTTGCTCTTAAAGTGGAAGAATCCCCACTTTCCAATGTGATATCCTTGTTCTTGTGCAAATAAAGCCAGATGAAATTCAGTCTTTCCCATTTTAACTTAGTGAAGGAATAGAATGGAATATTTCAGTTGGAAGGGGCCTACAGTGAGGAATTTGTTTCCTAGATTAATAATTGAATTCTGAAACAGCTCTGTTTTTAACAAAAGTTCATCTTCATTTCATAGATCATAGATTTGATTTTTTTTTAATTGATTGCATGTGATATCTGTATTGTTCACACCATAAAATCTCTTCTAGTTCTTCTCCTGGTTTGCTCAGGTGCAAACACAGATGGATCAAGATGAAGGTGCCAAGTATAGGTACGTGTTTTTCCTCAGTTCCTTTCACTATAACTAGTTCCACCCTTGAAGGACTTCATCTTGTCCATTAATGTTAGCACGTGTTCACATTCAGCTGGTGGGTAATGGGGGAATGTGTTGGAGCAGCTGAAGCTTTCCAAGGTCGTGTGCCTCACTCCCATCTCGGAGGCCATTGCCCAGGTGGCAGAGCAGTTAAAGGGGATGCAGATTTCCTTCTGAAGTGCCCAGTATATTTAGACAGATGGAAATTAGTTTTGGCTATAGACAGGGCTGTAGACAAAGGCGATCTAAGAGCTTTCCTATGCTTTTTGAATTGCTGCTGCTATTGGAATGGCATCCTCTGAGGGTGAGACTGTGTAAGCAGATGTGGCTCGTGGTCCTTTCTGTTCTCACCCTTTGGCTCACCAGTGACTGTGACTGTGATTCTGTATCTACATTCCCTGCATTCCTTGACACTTTGCTCAACTCCAGTTTTGAGTCTTGCCATTCTCATCTATTTTTGTCTGACTTTCCCATCAGGCTGAGAAGAACCCCTTCCCCCTGACTTTGACAGTTACTCCTTGAGAATCCAAAGTACAGCTGAATGGCTTAGCTAGATCTGCTGGTGGCTTTTATGGAAACTGGCTTGTGTTTTGAGACTTGACAAACTTGCCCTTGGTCACAAAGAGATGCTGCTGTATTCACTCTTCCATTTTTCCTCTGCTTTTCTTTGGGCTGTTTCTTCCTCTTTTGCTCTGACATTTGAGGACATGCGACTTTTCTTAAAAGCAGAGGGTTAGGCATATACTGATCCCGTGATCTGATCATGAAGAACCTAAAAACAGTAACAGGCTTGCACTTTGTCAGTTGACATGTTCATAACAGTGCACACAGGTGCTCAAGTGTGCCGTGGATGCACAGCAGTTTGTAGGATGGCCAATATGCAACTGTCTGCAGGAGGCCAAAAGTGCAGGAGGAAAAGAAGTAAGTTCTTTGCCTGTTGCGTGTAGATACAGGGAATTGTTTTACTTGCAGCTTTGTAAGTGGTAAAGTAGAATTCAGAAGTTTGAGCTGACATCCAAGAGTAATTAATTTTTAATGATGCTTTAAATAAGCCAAATGCTTGATGTAACATTTAGTTATCATTTAGAGTTTTTGTATGCATTAAGCCTTAGACAAATTTGGTGACATTAGATACTAGGTCTGTTTCATCCAAGCCTCCTTCAATCCTCACAGTAAGTTTGGAATCCTCTAGATAATTTCAGCTACTTTAGGAGAGAAAAAATAATTTCTAAGTGGAAACTGAAAATTGTATAGAAGAGACCCAAACTGACACCCCTGTTGGGAGCAAGGCAGGTAGGATTTGGCTGCTTGCAGTAGTCACTGTGTTTGTGCTGCCCATTTAGACAGTGTTCACACGCTCCAGACCAGCTGCAGTAAAAGCTGCTGCTTTCTAGGTAGGCTTGCTCTAAGGAATGTCAAGGAGATGGAGTGGCTGCTCCAGACCTTCAGCTCTGTTATTTCTCAGGTGATGAAACATCTGCTTATTGTGCATTCTTGCTTGATGCAAGTGATCTCTTATTCCTAGAGAGAGAAAAGCGGTGGCAGTGTCCCTGCAGGCACCTGGATTTGCAAATACAGAAAGGGAAATTTTACTTCTGTTATCTGTTGATTCTCTTTTTCTAGACAGATGAGGGATTACTTGTCTGGCTTTCAGGAGCAGTGTGATGCTATCTTGAATGATGTGAATAGTGCCCTTCAGCACCTGGAGTCACTGCAAAAACAGTATCTTTTTGTGTCCACAAAGACAGGAACGCTGCATGAGGCTTGTGAACAGCTTTTGAAAGAGCAGGTAATCTTTGATGGGAGGATTACTGGGAACTGCTAAGACATCCTAAATGAAAGTTTCTTTTTCTTGGGCTGGGAAAACATGTGAGCTGGGGTAACAATCCCTCCATTTGCTTTGGACCTAATTTTTTGTGTGGGTTTCACCTGCACCTGGGATGTCAGGCTCTGGATTAAAATGTTTGGTGTGTCTCAGTATACGCTTTAATGAAGAAAGCTAGCTGAGGGCAGCTTTTGTAACTGATGCCTAACAAGTGCAAACTGTATTGGAATTAATAATTCATATCACTTGCAGAAGTTTTTTGAGCTGGGTACTGCAAGATATTTAAAGTTGCAAGCTTATTTCCCAGATACTTTTTTTTTCCTCATGAGCTGCTGCAACAGTGATACAATGAACGTTTTTTTTAGTCGGACTGGATAAGGGAGAACTTAGGACTCCAATCCTGAAATACAGGATTTCTACAATTCTCCATAATACTGATGGCAGCACTGCTGTTTGTATGCGGCATTGTCTGTGGGATACTGACAAACCTGTAGAATGTATTATTTTAAATACAGTACTGAAAGTATTGTGTCAGTCTCTGGTAAGAGAGAGCAAGACAGCACTGCTGTATTCTGCATCTTTTGTTGTACTTAATTAGTTGCAAGTTACTTGGAGCTATTTAACAATGGTGTGTGCCAAGAGCTGAAAGGGAGGCTTAATAATTTTATACACACCTATATATATATATATCTATATATATATATTTAAGCTACTTGCTAGGTTGATAATTTTATTTATTGTTTCTTTAATAGTCAGAACTTGTTGACCTGGCTGAAAACATCCAGCAGAAACTTTCTTACTTTAATGAGCTGGAAAACATCAACACTGTAAGTATTATTTCGTTGTTAATAGTATTAGAAAATGAAAGTGTACTAGTCTTTTGAACATGGTCACCAACAGTAATGTGCTTAGGTGCCTTACAATGATGCCTTGTCTTGTTTTCCAAAGAAATTGAATTCCCCTACGCTGTCCGTGAACAGTGAAGGATTCATTCCCATGCTGGCTAAGCTTGATGATTGTATTGCATATATTTCATCACATGTAAGTAATTCTGTATTAATTTCAGTTAAATCGTCAAAACTATGTGTTCATACCTTTTTAATGGTTTCTTTCCTATAAAAAGTTTTCCCTGCCAAATGCAGGAAGAAGTTAAGGATGGTGCTTTATAAACTTAGGAAATTTTTGTTGAATATACTTATCATTCTGCTTAATTTTTATAAAATACAGCTTTTAGTTTGTACAAGCTAGCTAGTTATTTGAGTATTTTAAGTTTTGATAAATTTTTGACTCTTACTGTTTCTATTTAAAATGGATTTTTTTTCTTTCTTTCTTTCAGCCAAATTTTAAAGACTATCCTGTATATTTGACTAAGTTTAAACAATGCCTTTCTAAAGCTATGCACCTTATCAAGACATACACTGTGAATACACTACAGAACCTCACAAGCCAGTTAATGAAAAGGGTAAGGTGAATCAGTAAGTGGGAAGTGGAGCTGTTCTGAAATGTCTGTTATAACATCAAACAGTTCTCTTTTTATTTTTTTGAAGGTGGGATGTGTCAGCAGTTTTTTGTGAAAATAGGTCAGTGCTATGGTGTTTGTGTAGGTTGTGCAATTCTCAGCCAAATATAACAGAGACCTAGTGATCCAAAAGATTTAAAAGTAGTAATAATTAAAAAATCATGGAAATTGAAGAAGGTGAAGTCAGTGAATTGAAGTAGGTGAGCAGTAAGCTAGTGAAGGCCAGGGGTGGGGGAAGGACTGTGTTAGAGACACGAGATGCCCAGACAGTTTTCTTCCCTAAACTGGAGTGTGTACTGGAGCTCTGAACTGGCAGCTGGTCTGTTGCCTAATGGGGAGGGTACACAAGAGGAATAGAGGTACTGTGATGTTTTGTTTTGGAGATGGATTGCTTTGGAGACAGAGAGAGATTGCAGGGAATACTTGAAAATACAGGAGCTGAGTGTTAAAGGATGACAATTGTTAAAGCACAGCTCTCGAGTTCATGCCATGACTATTTCTGTATTACATTCCAGTAAGTGTTCTTGTGTGCGCTTGGTCATGTAAATATTTCATTTATTCTGCAGTGGTTTGTGTAGCTGCAGATAACAACTGTGCCAGGTTCCTTTTGGTTTTGCCAGTATTTTTTGTTTCATTTTAAAGTGTTGGTAGAGTGTCTCAGGGAAGAGTTAGGTGTTTGCTCCCCCTCACTCCAGTGAGATTTAGGCATAAATGTGAGCAGGGAGGTTTTTTGGTCTCCATTAAAATGTTGATAGTCTCATGCTGCAATATTTTGGCAGAGCAGAAGGGAGATGGGAATGTCTCTTTCTACTCTACACACTTTGATTCTTTCTCCAAGTAATTGTTGTGTACCTTGTGCTCAGTTCTATTACAGGCAAACTTGGTGTCCTGAGGGATAGCCAGTGAAACTGAAAGATGCTAGAATTGAAAACTGGGACACCTAAAAGAAGGGAATTTTAGACAGTGTTCATGGAAACTTGTGAAAGGGCACTCCTGGAATGAAGATCTTGGTTAAGTGGCATTGAACATTTTTCGTGTTTGGTACAAAACCAGGTTTTATTAAACAAAAAGGTATCATAGCTTGGTTTGATGCCAATGGATTGCCCTGACTGAGCTGAATTTAAACAAAATTGAACATCTCTGATAATAAGCATGTCTACAGAAAGAAGTGTGTAACCTACTTTCTGGATTTGAATTGTTGCTTAGGAGTTTTAAGTCAGGAAGGATTTTAGAAGTTGGATGACCTTTTCTTTCCCATCTGCATGGGGGTTTTGTGGATATTTTGTATACTTGGAAACATCAGATGGCTCCTTGTGCTAGAAGTGCAGTACTGGACCAATGTTTTTCAGTTGTGATCAAGTGTTGAGTTTTCCTATTGCAACAGAATAAGACTGTCAGGACTGGAAAGGGACTGAGATCTGGATGTTCTTTGATGATGCACACATGTGAGTGGAGGTTTTAGTCTATGTTTGTAGGAGGATGATCAGGTTGCTCACAGGGATGAAAGTAGGAGGTGGGGATGGTGTTTTCCTGTCCCCATCATATTTCTAAAGAAGGCTCTCTTTCATCAGCAGGGATAAGGGAAGAAAGCTTGGTGCATAAACTGGGGCTCTTCTCTGTTTTATTAGTGCTAGAATTTGTCTTAAGTTCAAGTTGTCTGCCCAGCTGGGCTGGGGAGCTGCAGGGGGAGCTGCCTCAAGACTTGATATTCCAGTTGGAACTTGAATATGAGCTGCAGCTTAGCTTCTCTGCCTTGGGACTGGCAGATAAAAGGGAAATTTGTTCAATTTTAGTACCACAGATTAATTACCAACAATCTGGCAGGTCCAGAGAAAATTGTTGTCTCTAATGGAGAATGTCATAATTACAGAAAATGTTTCTTTTCCTGTAGAGGCCATTGGATGAAAGTTTTGGGTTGGGTTTCGTTCTTCAATCTGACTTTTGAATTCTGAAACCAGCACGCCTCTCTTGGTGGGAAGTGGCAAAGAGCTGTTCCACTGGAAACATAAGCATAAAGAACCAATAGCCTCTTTTAGAGCCTAATTATCTCAGCCATTATATACTAGAAGCCAAATATAGTATTTTGCTTTTTAACCAATTACTCATCTCTTCTTTCAGGATCCTTCAGCTGTGCCAAATTCTGACAATGCCTTCACACTGTTTTATGTGAAATTCAGAGCAGCTGCTCCCAAAGTCAGAGTAAGTAGGCTGGTAACTAACTTTTAAAAAGGAAGTTATGAAAATGAGGCTTGAATTTATTAGTGTGAATGCAAGGATTGCATATTGTGCAAGTGTGAATGTCCAAAGATTGCATATTGTATCCATGGAAAAATACTACAAATTATTTTCCAGTTATTACAAAAAAGTAATTTACTGATAATGCTTTTTTCTCTTCTTGTTTTTGAGTAGACTCTTATTGAACAAGTAGAGCAAAGATCTGAAAAAATGCCAGAGTGAGTATGTCTACATAATTTATCTTCAACAGTTTGAAATTTTGAAAATATTTACTTTTGTTTAAGTACTGTTAAACACATTATTTGTTTAAAAGAAAGTTTTAAAAATTGAAATTACGTAGAACTAAAGAGGGTATTAGAATGCATCTTACATGTGCCAGAAAATGGTCTTCAGGATGCACTTACTATTTTAATTTCTTGGCTAGGTATCAGCAAGTTCTCAATGAAATCCATCAATGTTACCTCGACCAGCGGGAGCTGCTTCTTGGTCCAAGTATCGCTAGCACTGTTACAGAGTTAACCAGTCAGAATAACAGAGATCACTGTGCTCTGGTAGGTAAAGTAGTCATGTGTTGTGTGGTTTTGTTATGTTTTAATCCCCTCTCCCCCAGGTAAAATGAACTTACTTAATTCAGTCATTTACATGCCGAATTGTTACTGTTGTCTGTGAGTTTGAATCATTAACATTTTACTAATATTTTCAAGCCATACATGTTTTGTTTCTGTAAAAACTCCACCCTGTTACAAACCTCACAGAGGGGGGAGGATAAAAAAGAAGCATAAAATGTGGTAACTTAAATTTCACCACAAACAAACAAAAAAGGGACAGAAGTCGTACAGTGAGCTTTTATTTGGCTAGTAACATCTTTTCAGTCCATAGTCTTAGAGTTCATCTCATTAATTTTGAATTTTACAAAGCTTCAGTCTAATCATAGCTGTAATAATCACAACACAATATATAATATATAGTAATAATACCTGTAATATCTCTTGTGATACTGATGCAAGGAAAAGAATTTAATAATCAAATATTTGTGTTTCTGTGAATACAGGTACGAAGTGGTTGTGCCTTTATGGTCCATGTGTGCCAGGATGAACACCAGCTTTACAATGAGTTCTTCACAAAACCAACACCAAAACTGGAGTAGGTGGTACATGCTGGTTTTGTTTTACTGCGTGTTGTATTCAGTGTGTTGTGATGTAGCAGATTATATGGCAAATAGGGCTGTGTTCAAGTGGTTTGGTAAGAACTAGCAAGATAAAAAACCAACTTAATCACTTTAAGCATCAGAATTTCATGTTCTTGTGTTACTGTTTTCTTCAAGCAAAGCTGATAGTTTCCATTCTCCATAAATAATCTTTGCAAATGCTCTGTAGATAGTCTGAAAGAGATAAAGATACTCAGGTACTTTGAAAATAGCTGTAGAAGTCTACAGGTCTCAGCTGTTTTTGTACACTCTATTTTGCACAGCCTGTTGCACAAGTGCTTTCATTTGCTTCCATCTGAAATAAGCCTGATGAACTCCAGCTATTTTTCCTGAAGGATTTAATGAGCTGTCCTTACTGTCTGCCTGTATTTGGGCTGAACAGGAGTCAAGGTAGTGGATGCCTGACAAAAACAGTGTCTCTTCTCTCCTCTGCCTAAACCTAAAAGAAGGACAGGTTGTTGCTTCACACAGTAATTGCATTGTAAAAGTATTAAGTTTTTTACAACAGACCAGTAATAGTTAAGCAATTGAATAGATTATACCCCTTCTCCAGTTTTCTGGTATGTTTTAATAATGATACTTAATTTTGAAATTTGGGTAGGTCATGTTCCCTTGCTATAAAGTTCCTAACTAAAGTGTTTTCCTATTAATATGACCAAGACATTGGTTTTGAGTGTTGTAGTGTCTTAAATCAAGTGCAGCTTGAGTCAAACAAGTGTGTAACCTGAAGGAAAGTTAGTAACCTCCACATCCTTCAAAGCTAAAGAAAAATCAAAACTGTATAAAGCCTCACTAGAGATAAGCCACAGTGCCAGAGTAGCCCCAGTCTTTTCTGAGGAATTGTGGCCTCTTGTGGGGTATGCTCAGAATTTGAGGTGACCTACCTAAATTTGTTTAAGAATCAGTTTAGCTATCTCAGTCCAAATCCTGGAGTAAACATCCCTAACTGAAATCAATGTGAAATGTTGTTCAGCCAGAAATTCTGTCACTAGTGCTATTCACACCAAGAATGAGAATAGACTTCCGATTTTTTTTGAATTTTGATGGAATGTAGTTACCTCATTTCCTAAGAACTTGCTTCCCTTTTTTTTTGCCTACATATAAACAAAATATTTTAAGAAAAATGTTTCAAATATTAACTACTTAATTAGGTTTCTCTTAGCATAATACATAGCCTCATTTTCTTTTCTGCAGTGCTAAGGTGCTCTGAAGACATTACAGCCAGGTGTCTATGTACAGATAAAAGAGTTTACAAAAATTTACCCAAGAGTACAGACCTGAGATTGAGTATTGTATTTAATAATAAGGCTGGTGAAACTCTCTCTTTTGTTTCTGCTTTTAACCTGGAGAGTTACTGTTTTATCAAGTTGCTTATAGTGCTATAGGATGCAAAGGAAGAGTCATTCAAAACGTTTCTTCTGAGTATTCTTTCATGAGCATTTTTGTTCCCTCTCTGAGGAACTGAAGTGTCCTTGTCCTATTGACAGACATTCTTCATGAATTAGAAAAAAACATAGTGCAATGAACTCAACATCTTTATCACACTGTGATTACTTCAGTGTTGTTGATGTTTATATTTCCAAGTCTAACTGGGGAATTACTTGAATTTTCAGCTACTAGCAATAGCATTAGTGCCTAATCTGTGATTAGTGAAGGGAGCATTGAGAATGGCAAAAACGACTAGAGTGAGTGCTCTTGGTGTCTTAACCAAGAAATGCATCACTTTGAACATGAAAGGAAAAAAAATAAATTGAAGTGGGATTTCTGGTGTGTCACTGTATTGATATCATAACTTCAGTTAGATTGGAAAGTGTGCTCTTTACCAAGCTTCTCCTCCCGCATCCCTCTTTGTGTGCTCCTGGGTCTGATACACTGTTGAGTACTTGGAATCAGATGAGCCTTTTCTTGAGGTTATGATTCTGAGCTCAGCAGGAGCATTTTTTTACACAGAAGCCAAGTAAACCGTTTGCAGTGTCTTCCCTTTGTGACAGGTTGAGTTGTTGGTGGGGGTGTGTAGGTTTTTTGTTTGTTTATTTGGGTTTTTAAATTTTATTTGAAAATGAGTTAAAAACTGTAACACCATTTTTAAGCAGTTGGTATGCCACATCTTTTAAAAGGAAAACTTTTCCTACTTTGTAGGAAGTAATGGGTTTATGTTTTAAACAGTCTTGCCTAAAGTCTTCTATGGCACTTTGTAGGGGATTTAGTTTGACAAACTTGTTTTCTCACTCTCCTTTCAAAAACCTTTGCCACAAAATAATCTATGTTTGTGATAAAATTTTCTTCTGCTTTTGGGGGATCCTGAAAGTATTTTGCTTTGTTTTATTTTTACTTCATAGTGAGCTCTTGGAGAAGTTGTGTCTTTCATTGTATGATGTCCTGAGGCCCATGATCATCCATGTCATTCACTTAGAGACGCTTTCTGAACTCTGTGGGATTCTCAAAAATGAAATGCTTGAGGATCATGTACAGAACAATGGTAACTCATAGATGGAAGATTATTGTTTTTAAGTGTCTTCTTAACTGATAAAATTATTTGATTGCATAGTCAAAACTTCTAGATGTTTCTTTCTTTCTAGTGGATCTTAAACCTCATCTTCGACATGTTTGTGTAAAATTAATTATGCTTTTTCACTTATAGTGAAGGTGTGTATTTATGAGTCTGTGTATAGCTTCATTTAAAGTAATGTACTGATGTTAGTTGTGTTTTCTCTAGATTGTACGAAGACAAGCAAGCATCCACCCAGTGCATATGCATGCACCAGGACTGATTTAAATTACCTTTTCAAATGAGTGAATTGCTTCACTTGGCCCTGCTTATCCATCATCCATGTAGAGCTTTTTGCATAATGATGATAAAACAAAGGAATGCAATCTGAATTTTTTTTTTCCAATTCTCCTTAATGTCATGTTTCCCAGACTGGAAATTGTAACTTCAGCAGAGGAGTTAAGTAGCAGTGTAGGTTTTGGAGTTTTTTAAGTATGCAGAGCTCAAAGTCTCATAGGAGTGAGCTGACCTGGTGTCTCATTTCCTTAGTATGCCCAGTGCATAATGGAATCCTTTCACAGTCTTTATTGCACCAGGCAATAAACAGAAATCATACTTGGTAGCTGGTGTATCACCCAGTGTAGCTCTTTGTCACTGAGGCTGTGCCAATAACCATGAAGAATTGTTCATTTTCCTGGAAGTATAATTGTAACACTGTTGGGAATGAGCAAAAACTTGCTGACTTAATCTTTTGGCTTATCATAAGAAGTGTCTTCCTACTACTTAAATTTGGGCTGATACAATAATTCTTAAGTTTGATGTGAGCTGCTTTGGTTCATCTGTTTTTATCAACTTCCAATAGTCACACTACAGATATTGGCTGTGATAGAACCAAAACCACCTTGCTTTGCTGTTCCCACCGAAATTCCACTTAATGTACCCAGGTCTGAAATAATTAGAACGCTTAATTCTAACAAGGCATCTGATGTCATCAGTGTGAGGTTGCATTTTCATAGTCTAATGAAAATCTCGGGAGCCGAAGCAACTGCAGCATGAAGTTCAGTAATTCCTTGTTTGCCACAAATTTGTCTGCATGCTGCTGTTCCAAGAATAGCCTGACTCCATCTGCAGCAAGCCAGGTTTTTATGGTTCTGTATGTGATACTTCAAACTTCTGTTTCTAGAAGGTTGTTTTGTGATTAACAAGTTTGTGCCTTTCCTTACCTTTGTCAGCTGAACAACTGGGTGCGTTTGCAGCTGGTGTCAAGCAGATGTTGGAAGATGTACAGGAGCGCCTTGTCTATAGGACACATATTTACATTCAGACTGACATCACGGGCTACAAGCCTGCGCCGGGCGACCTCGCCTATCCTGACAAGCTGGAAATGATGGAGGTACAGCCTCAGCTCTTTCAGTGTCCTTGATTAGTGTTCTTTTTACATGCAGTATATGCGATTGTGCAGCACAGTGCTTTGCAGCTTGAGTTTTCCAGTTCTTAGGTGTATTTAGTCTTACTGGCATTTTCAAATTGACACCTGTTGATTAAATTATGACCCTAAACTAGATGTCAAAGAACTCTTTATGTCAAACTTAGTGACACTGACAATAGTCCTCACAGTTAATAGTTTTATCAAAACTTGAAGCTTCTGAATTTTTATTTACATTCATAAGTACTAGATATTACCCAGTGTATTTTCTGGTTGAGCTGGAATTGAAGAGAAGCTTTAGACAGCCCCAGTTAGCTGCAAGTTTGTTTTCAGAATAACTGATCAACTAGCGGTTGGTAGGTATGTGTGTACCTTATGCTCAGACAGTGTGAGAGGAGACTTGCTTTAGATAATTTAACATGTTAGTAATGGCTTCCAGTAGCCTTTTTTAAGTTCTTATCAGTATTAGCCATTTTCGTAGTCATTCCAAACACTTTGAGTCAATGTTCCTGTTGAAATGGATCAAACTAATTCTACTTACTTTAAAAGGTTAGTATTATATTGATGAGAGTTTCAGAATGAAACAACTCGCAGAAATAAATAAATGGCCAATGAGAAACCTGAAATGAGTTTTTGATTAAAACAAGCTGTATTTTATATGCATTTGATATGCAACTGCATGAACACTGCATGGAAGCAGTAAAGCTTAGTAAAAATCTCCCCTCCAAGTAACTATTGCCATTCACTTTATAATGGGAGACCCAAGCTCTTAAAGGACTGAGGTGACTGAGAATGGCCTTTCCAACATGGACTGGCAAAATCCAAATTTTGTTGCTGTATTCTGCTTTCCGTCTAGCTGCCAGAATAGCTGGTGCTGCTTAGAAAATTGTAGGACTTCCAGCTGACCAGTTGGTAGAGAAGCTGCTGTTTGACTTCAGAATCAGAACATTACTTATATAAACCACAGAGGCTGGCTATCTATCTGTCTGTCTATCTATCTATCTATCTATGTCTATCTATCTGTCTGTCTGTCTATCTACCTACCTGAAATATATATATTTTGCTGTGGGATGAAAGAAATTAACATTGTAACTGTACCTTGTGCTCAATTCTTGCCTGCAAACAGACAAAACACTGTAAGAAACTTATCACTAGTGAACTCAGGTTGCTATGATATTGTCTTTATACACATCTAAAGCTTCTTTTGTGCTACAGTTTGTACTTTGCCAATTATGTGGGACACCCATAGGGTTTTAAACCCTGTAGCTAGTGAGTTTGTTGAGCACATGCTCTTTGTACTGAAAGTTTAGACTAATAGGCATCTTTAGGCAAAGTGATGCTGCTGGTCTGTATGAGGCCTTATTTTCTAACAACGGTCCTGTGGCCCTTCAGTTAGGAAGAGAAAGTTCATTCCAAATTGAGAAATTATGCTGCTCTTCACATGTCCTCATAAGACTCCAGTTTTTGTCTGGTTTGAGATTCATTTTGCTACTTGATTGCTTTTAAACCTCAAAACCTTGCTATTTAGAGAGACCTTCTGTCTTAGTGAATGAATTATTAAAATGCTAAAAGCACAGGGCAGAAATGTTTCTTGTGCTGTTCTGCTCAAATATTAATGCAGTTCTTTGCCCATTCTTGCTGCCTCTTGTTGCTTTGAAGCAGACGAAGTAGTGGAAAAGGTTGAAGTGTGGAAATGTTGAGTAATGTTAGGGGAAAGCTTTTGGTTGAACTCCTGCAGGGAATAAACTAGAGAGTACTTTCGGGCCATCTGCACATATCATTTATGGAAAAATGCCATCACAAAATGATCTGTTTAAAATCCAAGTAAGTGTTGAACTGGGTTACCCTATTTTGAGCTTTTCTTTCTAGGTGGCTTTATAGGTCATTATTTAGAGATCAGTAAAAGCAGGCAAAATGGAAAGAACAGTGTTTTACACAGCTATGTATTTGTGAATCTTTATTGTATTGCAATATTTCTGCTACTGTTTTGGAAACATCTGCCTGTTTCTTCTAAATGTCTGAAACACTGGGAGCTGAGTGCAGCTGATTCCTTTTGCAATTCAGCATGCTTTTCTCTGTTGTAAACAAAGCAGTGTTATGTGATATTAATATATTACTGTGTATCTTTTCTTTGCAGCAAATTGCACAGAGTTTAAAAGAGGAACAGAAGAAGCTGCCATCTGAAGCTTCATTTTCAGATGTCCGGCTAGAAGATCCCGAGTCCTGCAGCTTAGTTAAATCTGGTATGAAATACATCTCATATTGTCAAATTAATGCATAAAGCTCGTGGGATGTGAGCATTAACTTGAACCGTCTGTGAGAAACTTGCATGTATCTTAAAGGGTTATTTTCCTAGAGAAATTCATGAACTATTTTGAGAGATGAACTTTGTCTCAAAGTTCTTGGTTTTGTATTTTCCACGAGAAACAGCCTAATCTTGTTTTTTTTGGTGGCATTTCTTTGTGCTTCCAGTGCAGTCCATTATGTGAAGCAACTTCTTTTGCAGCCAACAGCATCTATTGTATTTTGTATAAAGCTGAGCTTTTGTATTCTCCACTGAATCGTAGCCCTGCCATCAATATATGTACATGAGGGTACTTTTGTTTGTTAGCTGTGCTAAGATGAGAAAGGTGATTTGGTGTGTCAGGCTCATCTCTTAAATTGTAGGTATTTACAATAGTTCATAATTTAGTCCTTGACATTTTAAACATGTGACCCATGTGTCTGTAAATTACAGCAAACTGGAATAAAATTTCATAAAATGTGGCTGTTCTGATGCCAGTCATTTGAGTGTTACAAATCTTTAAATTATTGTCGAAGATCCATGAAGAATTTCTCCTTTTATTTTATCATTGTTCAGAATGGGACAGTATTATTTCCCCAGCAGCATCTTTCTGAGCTCTTTATCAGTTGTTTCTCGTATTCTTTTTGATTACATGGTAGTTTCTTGCTTTTGGCTTGGAAGGTCTGCAGAGGTGTTTCTAGCTGGACCCCACAAATCCCATTGAGAATAGGGTTCATCGTAGTTCACCCCAGGTGTATGGAATTTGCAAGTCCTGTAAACCTCACCTGCACTCAGGAGCCTATATGGTATAATTTGAAGATATGTGTCTGAGATAATTGGGGTTATTTGCCCTTCAGAGGTGCCTCTCTCCCGTTTCAGTACCTGCAGGAGCAGCTGAAGTGACTAATAAATGGCCTAGGAACCTCAAACTGATAGCTTAAGCTTTTACAGGCTTTCTAATTACTGTGACAATAAATTCATAGTTGCAAAAGGTAGAAAGATACTACTGGATTATTTTAGATGATTTCTGCACTGATCACATAAACACAAGTGCGTTTTCGATCAGTAGGTGAAACTACAAAAATTTTACTTTTTTAGAATTGGTTGGTATTTGAAATCAGAGTTCTGATGCTGTTGACTCAGCTGTTTCAGACTGTCAGGTGTTGTGAAAATCCATTTTGAGCATACAGAATTATTATGAAGGTTACCCAGGAGGAGCCGCTTTTTGTTTGCAACAACCTCATGACAAAATTTGTTTTGCTGTTATTTTTACAGTTATTAAAATTAAGTTTAAACACTATATTTTCTGCAACTGTTTAATCCATGTAGGATTATCCCCAGCAGAAAGGAAAGCATGAAGAAATATAATTAATAGAATGGTTTTTTTCGGGCTTTTTTTCCTAAGCATTTGCTGTAATTCCTTGATCTCTAACCATTTCTTTTTCCTCTTTTCTCCTGTGCTTTTTTTTTTTCAGTAACTGTTTGATCATTTCAGCTGTTTAACTGAGTGGGAGGTGTGTGTCATTGGAGACATGCCTGTAAAATTAACTTATTAAAAAAGGTCGAGCTGGAATTTTTGCTGAAAGCAAATTCATGTCTTTCACAGGCTTGTGCTCTATTCACATCGAAATCTAATACTGACCTGCTCAGAAGGAAAAAAAAATTAACTTGTTAGAGTAAAATACAAAGTCTTATTTCTGTGTAGAGAGTATAAAATGCAGTTGATGTTACAGTCTCCTGTGGTTGAAAGGACAGATGGGCAAGTTTTTCATGTGTGTATTTTGCTTTTAAACAGGTTCCGCTGAATCCCTTAATCCCAGGCATCAGACCACGATTTCACCAGCAGATCTGCATGGAATGTGGTATCCTACTGTCAGAAGGACTTTAGTGTGTCTCTCCAAACTGTACAGATGTATAGATGTATGCAAAAATTTCTTTATCTAATTTTTAGCTGAAGTTATAAAGTGTGTATAGCACCATGTCTAAATACTTTAATACAAACTAGGAATGGACAACTACTGGCCTCTAACCTCTTAAGTCTTTCTGATGCTATCTTTATGTAGAACAAGTGAACTGACAAATTTAGGTCATCATTTCCAAGACAGTTTTATATTTGTAGAACTAGAAAAATGGCACTGATTTGTACATTTATTGCTTTTGCTGTTACAGAAATAATTTAGTGTCTGATGTTCAAGACACTGGTCTCACCAGAGTTGAGTGAATAGGACAAGAAAAAATAGAAAGTTCTGGGTCAATTACAGGGAATGATTTTATTGCTGAAATTACTGGGTGAATGTGTTTGCTTGATGTCTCTGGTCTTAAAAATGGTGACTCTACTGCTTCTACATTTTGGAAATGTTCTGAAAATGTTTTTGTGGCAATTTTCTTCATGTTTCGAAATGTAGGAGACGTTTCCGAAGTTTAAGACAGTAGAAATCCTCATGTCTAGCAGAAACAGAAGCAGTGTTTACTTAACACATATTTTAAGACTTTCCCATTAGTATTGGTTTTATGTTGCTCACTTAACAGCATATAAGGCTGATAAGTCTCTGAGGAAACTGATGCAAGTGTTTTTGCTTTTCTGCATGTGTTGTATCTTTATTAGATACATTTAATGGCTTTCAAAATATCTTTGATGGGTGTATATGAAACTCCTGCCAAGTTGCTATTGCTAAAAAGGAAGCTGGAAAATACTAATGCTTTATTGCTTAAAATACCAATCCCATTAAGGATAGATGAATATTTGCCCTTGTTTTCAGCTAGACCTTTGTAAATGAGGTGATTTCTGCGTTGTCGGCAAGGCTCATTCACAGTGTGTCTGCACAGAGGTTAATTTAGTTCTACCCTGAGATACTGTAGCAGAACTGATACCCCTTGCCTGCACCCTGTGCGTAGGAAAGGCATGAATGAAGTGGTGCTGGCAAGTCTGGGGCGCTCAGGGCTCTCATGTGCTCCGTTGCAGTGCTGGTGAGGGCAAGCTGTGTTCTTATAGCTGGCTCAGCCGTAGGATCATGTTGCTGCCACTTCAGGACTTGCTCCATGTCCCCTGGGCCATGGCAGCTGTCATGTTTGTTTACTAAGCTGTCACAAATGTGAGGCAATTTGAGTCTGCCTGAGGTTAAGCTCACTCGAATGATCTCGTGTCTATTGCAGATGTAGCTTGCACGCACAGGTAGTTGCCCTGACACACAAAGAAGTGTCTGGTCAGGTTACCCAGCAAACACCATTCGTGCTGTTGGCTCTGAATGTGTGAGGTGTCACTGACCATGTCACTACCCAGAGGCCAGTTCAGAGCTGCAGGGTGAGCAGGGCATGCTTGTGTGGGTACCTGCATCCAGCCTGAGTGCTTGTAGCAAGCTTTTGTATGTGAATGCTCCATCCTGTCTCACTGCATTTAGCCAACATATTTGTAGCTAGTTAATTTGGAGTTTTATAAGCTGGTAAACACATCGTTCACAAACTGTAACTCTTAAAATTCTGCCTAAGCTTTGCAAACACCTTTTTTGTTGATCTGATTTCCTCTTCCCTGCAGAGGGCAGTGTTTCAGGGATTATCGCAAGAGGCCTTATCTGCCTGCATCCAGTCGCTGCTGGGAGCTGCTGATTCCATCAGCAAAAACAAGGTCAGAATCTGTGCTTTGGGTATAATTTCCACAGCCCCCACCCCAGCCCCTTGTATATCTAAAGTCATGAAGTAGCAGTTTAGAATTCTGTTAAAAACTTAGTCAAGGCATGTTGCTCTGCCCCTGGAGACTTGATGGATTGGCCAGGTCTTAGTTGTGGTTGATGTATTGCAGGGCAAAGATAATGATTCACATGCTAGCCTGTCTCTGAAAAAGTGGAATACAGATCATAGCAATCATGTTTACAGGCTGTTCTAACTCATGGGAGTTCAATGAAGTGATGCCTAAAGAAAAGTTTCTGCTAGAGGACTTTGCTCCCTGTATTTATTTTCACTGCCTGTTACTCTTCTCTTTTTCTCTGCCTCCATTGTTTGAATTTTCAAAAAATCTTTCTGACTGTTATATTCACTGGGAAGAAGTTCTACGTATTCTCTGCTCAGAACTGTACTATGAAAAGGTTGCTCAGAATTCAATGCAGATTAATCAAGTCATTTAAACTCTTAACTGTTAATTTAAGTAGTTGGAGTAAACTTCGTTTTTTCCTGTCACAGTTCCTTTAAATCCTGTAGTAATTTACTAATTCCTAACAGCCAGTAAATGAATTTCAAAAAAAAGTTTTAGTAGGCTTAAATTGTTGGATTTTTAGAAGCAGTAAATATTTAATAATTAAAAAAGTTTTAGTTCCGACTGGAAATTATCTGTTTTGAAGTATTTCTTTTGAGTGTCCTTTGAAAAATATCTGTTAAACATAGTATCTTTAAAAAGAAATTCAAGCTACATTTCCCTTTAGCTTGAGCAGATAACTATTTTCTGTGTAACTGATTCAGAATTGTACAGTTAAATACCCATTCCAGCACTGTGTACCTGGCCAACATCGACTTTAAAGTATTGCAGAGAATGAAACTCATCCTGCAGTGACCCCTAAATAGGTTGGCCCAGAACTAGGATCTCTACCACTTTGTTCTTGATGCATGTTAATTTAACATTGTCTGGTGAAATGAAGCATATATGAATTTTAAAAAAAGCCAAACCCAAACAACCCAAGAAGCCCTTTCCACCCCTCAGTTTTAGTGAAATTTCTATTTGTTGAAACTGCAGATTTAAATCTGATTTCTTCTTTTCTGTTTTATTTAACATTATATCAAGGAAAGTTCTCTAGCTTGCAAAAGCAAATTTGAATTCTTGAGTCCTTCTCCTTTCACCTCAATGAGCCATGAGTTTTAAAGATTAAAACCAGCACACAGTATAAAGCATGTAGCTAAAATAACAGGCAGTGCAAAACTGATCATCTCGGTGGTGTGAACTTGGCCTTCTTTTATTCTTTGTATCTTTGCTGTACTGTTTAGAAATTAACTAAGCTTTGTGTTTAATGACATGAGAAAAATGCGCTGTTAAGACCTTTGCAGAACAGCACAGTTAATCAAGGTTATTACAGGAACATTAACTTTTTTTAGTCATTGTAATGATGAAAACAAATTTAGAACCTAATGTTTTTCAACTATAAATTATGTGAATTATATGAAATAATTCCTCTCTCTTAAGAAGAATAAATTTGTATCTTTCAAATAGTGGATACCTGTACTTAATGAGGACATTTAGTACTATGGCTGTGTAATCTAATTCTTCTAAGAAATGGGAATAAAGTCTGCTTCTGTAGTGCAGTGTATTAGGAATAGTACAGAAGTGGGATTTGTTGATCCCAGAGTGTAGTTAATGGCACTACAGACTAATGGAAAAAGCTTGTTAACTAGTAAAAGTGGAAATGTTGAAACTTTGCTCTTCATTTAATTGTTTGGGTTTTTTTGTTTTTTTTTTTTTTACATGTAATGCATGTTCTTTCTCTTGTGCTGTAGACCCAGGTTGATGGACAGCTTTTCTTAATAAAACACCTTTTGATTCTTCGTGAACAAATTGCTCCTTTCCACACTGATTTCACCATTAAGGAAATTTCCCTGGACCTTAAGAAAACTAGAGGTACTGAACAGTTGCTGGCTACAGAATGGGATGGGATTGTCCTCCCTTAATGTGCCAGCAAAAGTTTTGGGTTTATTTTATGTTCACTTGCAATGACTTGTATGCTTTTTCTAATCTCTTGCTTTGTTCCTAGCTTCTCTGAAAAAACACAAAACCATTCTCCTACTCAGGGCAATTCAAGATGTATCTAACAAATTCTTTATTTTGTTTATGAAATGCATTTGCCTGCTTTCGCTCCTGACCTAACTTATTTATCCAGTCTTTTTTAAGAACAGCTAAGTAATTTGCATTTCTATTGCACAGAGATGTCTTCCTCCTTTTCTGACCTGTTAAAGGAATCTCTTTTCTTACCGCTGCTTAGCAGGTGAATTTAACAATACATAGTCAACTTACCTAGAGCAAATTAAGTTTTCCTGGACCTTTCTGTGAGGTTTTTGTTTTGGGAAGGATTTCTTATTTTACAAGTTCAATAAATAGTATTGTTGCCTGGTATTACGTAGCAAGCGTGTCTCTTGTAGGAAGTGAAAATAGAAGTAGTGGCCATGGCCATGGTTTTTGAAGTTGTCCTATTGTTCCCTTGTAAAATTCAGGAAAAAAGCTCTTAATACAAAACTGAACTGTCATGCACTTTCCAAGCTGTAAGGATAATGGAAAAAACTATTGGAAGCATGTCAAGCTTCTCTCCTTCCGTTCCAGAAGAAGAAGCTGAAGAAATAACTTCTCTTTCCTGCTATCTAATATGCTGCAGTCTTAACTCTGGAGCAAGCGTTTCTTACACTAACCATTTCACTTGTTGCATTTGAACATCAATGAAACCTCCCACCTGTTGAGTGGTTTCTAGTTGACTGGAGGTTAAAGGGCAAATACATCCTTTTGGTGTCTTGTCCTGGCTGACACACAAGTTTGTTCTCCATCTTCATATAATGGAATAAATTTTTGTGCCAGCCAGTACTTTGCAAGCGGCAGTGGTAAGTAATGGAAAACACTTTCTTTATGTTGGGTGGTGGAGGCAGTGGTGTTGAAAAGATTATGTTGTGCTTAATTCTTTCTGTGGTATAGCATAGGCCAGTAGGGTGTTAATATTTGGGATGAGTTGTAGAAGAAAAATAACATGGCTAATGGTTTTATTGTGTTCTAGCCAAACTTCCTGCACACAGGTTTAAGATTTAATTTGGTATTTACAGATGAAGGGATACTGCTTACTGTAAAAGTCATGCTTTTGCCCAATTTTTTTGAAGTAGTATAATGTTAAGATTCATGTAACTGCAGTATGCCGTAAGAAAATGGACTAGCTCATAGGCTTCTAATCAAGAATTTGGGAAGCCTTTGGCATATCTGATATTTCTGGTAAAAAATTCAGAGAACAAAAATAAGCTTTCTCTGTGGTCACATTTCACTGCGTAGGAGTGCAGATTCTTAGTTCAGTGCAAAACCTACAAACCTATGTATTTGGTATTCCCTCGTTATTTAATGCCTTAGAGAGCACTTCTTTTATGTCTTGTTTCCCTCCCCGTTTTATACAGAGTGCAGAATTCCTTTTGAAATGAAAAAAAAAGCAGATGGATGTGTAGGATGTTAAATGGCTGACAGTAGGGTAATAAGCTATACTGCAACTATTGATAATTTTCTTTTTCCCAATTTGACTGGATTTCAGCTTGACAACATCCTGTTAAGACTATAGGTGTAATTTCAGTATCTTGTCTTAATTACAGACATTGTTGGTTTTCCTTCTTGGGACTTCTGTAGACAACATAATCATGAATGTTTATCAACCTTGATATTTTGTTGTTTAGTTCTAACTAAAACAATTAAGCACAGAGGAAAAAGCACCAATTCTTAGTTATTTCATGCAACTGTACTTGGTTTTCCCAGGCAATGTGTGCAAAATTCTGCATATTGTTCGTAAACGCTTAAATAGCTTTTGTAAAAGTCTTCCACGTGGAGATACAGTAACAGGAAGTGGAGGGCTCACACAATTTTCATGCTCATAGCACTGCAGTAACTTGTTCGTTTCTTGTAATTTATTTATCTGTTTAGACTGTGCAACTGTTAGGTGTACCATAGATGCCATTGAAAAGTAGTGAGTTAAGCTTTGAGTGCTTCTGTGCATGTGCACTTGTGCATCCACTCCAAGCAGTGCTGGAATCATTAATGTTACAGTCATAATCATTCATGCTGGACCATTTTTTATGCATAAATGAGTGATTAGAGTTTGTAGTTCCTGGAGCTGAATGGCATTGACTTACAGTGTGAGTAACTTTCTGATTCACAGATGCAGCATTTAAAATCCTGAATCCTAAGGCAGTTTCAAGATTTTTTAGACTAAACAGCAACAACGCCTTGATACAGTTCTTACTGGAGGTAATGTGGAGTCTTATTGCATTAAGAAAAATTGGGTCATTTAAGTGTGTGGTGATCTCTGGCAAATAAAAAGAAGAGAATTGTCCTTCTCTGTTCAAGGGTACTCCAGAAATCAGAGAACATTATATCGACTCCAAGAAAGATGTAGATCGTCATCTGAAATCAGCTTGTGAGCAGTTTATTCAGCAGCAAACCAAACAGTTTATAGAGCAGCTGGAGGAGTTCATGACACAGGTACAAATGTGTTGTATGTTTGTTAACCTAACTGAAGTACTGGTAGGACAAGGGAATTGGTATTTAAATAGGATATAGGACAAGCTGCTAGTGCTGTGTGATTAGCTGAAGATAATGTGCTTTCCTTTAAGTTCCAACAGCAATTTTCCAGGCATTTTTGAGATTAATGAGTTAAAGGAACATGGCATAGTTTGTTTTTAAACCCTAGCCCCTGTGTTCTTTGATCAAGAAGCTTTAATTTTTCCTTGAATTGGAACAGGTGTGTGAGGGTTGGCAGGAGCTTTTCTTTTTGCAGGAAGTACTTTGACTTCATTTGTAAGCCTTCAAAAACAGCCGTGGGTCGTGTGTGTTCGTGAGGGAGATCTTAGAGTATCAGATGTCTTGTTACAATACATTTCTTTCTAGAACCTGCTCTAGAGGTCAGGATTTCTAGGTATTTTGAGAAAACCTTGCAGCAGGGTCTATTCTGAACCTTAGGTGCTGAGAATAAGTGACATGACCTCTCAGAAGCTGGGGCTACAGCATTGCATGGACTGCAGATATCCCAGCTGCTGATTTTTGAGAATTTAGAAGATTACAGTATTAAATTTACTCATGCCTGCCACACTGGGGTAGAGATCAGTGGCAAGCCTAAAATACAGATGGGTAACTGGTGAGATTGATAGATTGTCTGAGTGATCTCAATGATTCATTGGGAATCTGGGGAGTTTGACTAAGCTGCTTAAGGATAAATCTCTTTTGAGGTTTTGTATCCTTAGGTGCCTAAGCATCTTTGTAAATTTAATCCCATGTTGAATTTTACTTTCAAGAATTGATCACGGTTGTAATTTTGAATTGCATTTCTGTCAAGCTACTTCCCCTGTGTGTTAAGTCAGGTAATAGAAGAGAGAGAGCCTTGGAGATTCCATACACTGTGGTATCTAAGAGAGCTGTGCAATTTTCACTTGGTCACTTTGTTGTGAACACAACTGAAAGAAACATAATTTTGTTGATTTTACTTGTTTTAGGTAGCTGCTTTAAAAACAATGGCCACTCAAGGAGGTCCCAATTACAGCCTTTCACAGCAACCTTGGGCACAACCAGGTATTTATTTTGGTTTATGTTCATTTTGCTCGTAGGATTCTGAAGACGTGGTCAGAATAACTTGGACTGAGAGACTGTGATTGATTTTTAAAAATTCTACAAATTAGAACTGTCTACCTTTTTCTTGCAAATCCTGGCTTCTATTTTTGCTTGTGTGCTATTTGAAATGTCTTAAGTCAGCTCTAAAAACCTGACAAACTTTGAAATATGTATTTAATTGGTGCAGTAGATGAATGCCTTGAGTATTTCTCAAGCTGTGACTGTTCTTGCATGTAAACAGCATTTCTGCAACTGCATACAGAATGTGCTTAAGGAATTAATTGATTACGTTATGATAAAGCTTTTACTTTTGTAGAAAAGAATGAATCTTCATTGAAGCCCTTATTGTCTGTACATTTGGTATTTACTTTCTTTTCAGTTTTCCTGTCATTATGCAAAAATGGAATCTGGGTTTGTTTCCCTCTTTTTGAAAATTCAAATGTCAGTGCTTCATAGGAACATTTGGAGCAGTTTTAGATGTTCCTAGGTTTTTTTGCTCTTCACATTACAAAGTTGTGCTTCTGGGTGAAAAAATCTGATTATTCCAATTCATACATTGGAACCTTCTGTTGCATGACATTCTTAAGATGCGAAGCCAGCCATGTTCATACATAATTCAGTGCTGCTCTATGGGTCAGACACTCTCAAGGGCTAACTTGAGCTTCTAGTTAACATCTCCCGCTTCTTCAGGAGTATTTTTAATGTTTATTTGGAGATAATTATGTGTGTAGAGGCAGATCAAAGTAGAGCTTCTGCTGTTTCTTGGAGTTATTTGTCTGGGAAGCAGGACTAGGCAGAAAATTTAGATGTGGCAGAAATTGAGGGGGGGAAAAACCCACATAGGATATTAACTTCAGTACTTTAGAACTGCAGAATGTATTTTTCCTCTGGCCTTTAAGCAATGATCTTGTAAAATCATTAAAATTCCTAGCAATAAAGAAAGAAGGTCTTGTCTGACAGAGGATTCCGGTCTGATTGATTCAAAATCCAGATTTCTGTGCAGCCTTTCCACTCACAGACATGGCCTGTGATCAGTAAGGAGAATTTGTGATACTCTGTTCTCTTTACTAACACTGTTTATTTCCCATCAGTTTCTTTTCCAGGTAAGTTTTCTGGGAGGGAGCCTATAATTTCAGAAACCTCAGGAGGATGTGGTAGCTTTCAGAAATGGGGTGGATGCATTTTCTGCAGGGAAAGGACGCAGAGTCTGGCACGCTGTGGTCCTGTGATGGGTTTGATACTGCACAGCCCAGCCACCCTCTCTCCCTTCCACTCAAACCCGTGGTAATGATCTTCCCCAGAAGAGTGGAGGTGATTTTCTGGAGCGTAGGTTTTAGCGAGCAGAACTCCATTTTAGCCTATTAAACATATTTTCTTTTACTTTCAGCAAAGATCAACGATCTGGTCTCTTCCACTTACAAGACAATAAAAACAAAGTTGCCATCAACTTTACGAAGCATGTCCTTATACTTGTCCAATAAAGATACAGAGTTAATTCTGTTTAAGCCAGTCAGGGTGAGTATTGCTGCCATGTTTTCCTGTCGATGTTTCATGGTGGTATCTGTAGCTTAAAAAAGCCAAATCCAAACAGCTGTACTGCTCTCGCTTGTACTACGCAACACACACGTATTACAGGGAAGTAACCGCTGCTCTTTATTCTGCACATCTTCCTCTTGGCACCAAATGAGCCACCATAAAGAAAATTAAGTCTGTCCCACACCAAACCAGTAGATTTTGGTCAGTTATGCATGGGCAGGAACACCAGAGGCAGAGAGGATGATAGAGATTCAATGGAGAACCTACTGTAAATCACCAGAAGAACCAAGCTTGAGTTTTAAGCTTCTTAGCTGAAGTTTTTATCTCACAAGTAATGTGGATTCCTTGTAGCTGTTTTGGGGCTTGTTTTAGAAAAGTTCTTAAAGCTTGACTGCTTGTCTGTACCCGGTCACATCAGTAGCTATTCCATGTACATTGTGCTTGTTCTGGTTCATGTTTGAGATGGGTATTATGTTTTTTAATATTGATTTTTTTCTTTTTTCCTTTAAAAGAATAACATTCAGCAAATGTTCCAAAAACTTCATGCTCTGTTAAAAGAAGAATTTAGTAATGAAGACCTCCAGATCATAGCTTGTCCTTCAATGGAACAGGTATATACTGAAGCTCCCTATTTTGTCAGTTGCTCTTTCATGTGACTGGCTTTTTTAAACATTGATTTTTTTCATTTTTCGTAGTTCCAGTGTTCAGAATCCTTATTTTTTTATTATCCCACTTAATCCTGGATTATTAAACTTTGGGCTTTATCTGATCTTTAGACTCTCAGCTAGGAGGGGGCTTTGTTTGGTTGGGGTTTTTAATGAATATCTAATAGATTTTCTTAAACCAAGGTGGTGATTGATGTTGGTGGGGATTGAGTTGTACAGCACTGTAGAAGACTTGCCACTTCCTGGCATTGTCTTCTTGCAAAGGTATCAAAGCCGGTGAATATGCATTTTAAAAACCTGTGCATTTGAAGGCATCTTGCTTTTGACAAATACAAAAAGCAGCAACTTTTACATTTAGGAAGCACGAGAATGAATTACTAGAGTGCATTTGAAGTGAATTGTATTGAGAAAATGTGCAGATGTTTATATGGAAGTGTAACCCTACATGGTAAAGTCTTTAGTCTCAGAGATGATTTGGGTTAAGAATTTTCTGTATTAGGATTCTCTGTCAGAAACCAAGTAGGCTTTTAAAAATGTCACTTTGACCTTAGTAGTCTAGGGAATGTGGGTAGAATCTTGATTGTCACAGGATGACAGTATTTAAACAGGTAATCTAGTTTATGGATTTAGAGGATGTTGCATGCAGTGCGTGTGGCCACAGGAACGTGTGGTAACTGTCCTGGAGCACTGAGTGGGAGTGATGCACCATAAGGAGGTGGGGTTATCCTAGAGGAGATGGCTTCCTCTAATTGTTACCTGATGAACCCTAGGATCACTTACCTGCAAACTGAAGTGTGTGGGAAACCGTGTTGTAATCTATGGGAAACAAATATTGTGAAGGATCCCAAATGTGTTTCAGATATTTGAGATGAATGGTAACATTTTTTGCCAGTGTGCCTGTTCTTTGGAATTTCTTGACAACACATGAAGTTATCTTAGGAAGTTTGTCACAGTAGTTTTGAGTGCTGAAATGGGTCAGCATCGTCAACAGTTGCATTTTAAAAAGCCTATGAGTAGGCATTTAAATGGAAATTTTGGCTGTTGTTTTGTAATTGTCTTCTGATTATTGTGCTTCCCAGGAATCCTGTTCAAAGGTTAAAATGTGACACATCAGTTCTGAAACTTGGTTGCTCTGTCTAACTTAAGCTTTCATTTTGTCTTTCAGGTGAACTTACTGTTGTCGATGTCCAAATAGCCCAGCAGTGAGGCTGCTTGGAATAAGCTTCAGCTGAATGCCAGGCAGTGGAGGGAAGGCAAAGACATTTGCTTGCAGTAAACGAAGGATCCCACTGTGCAGTCCAGTCTGAGTCAAAACTATCCAGGCTGCTTGACCCTGTTTTAGGGAAAAAAACCAAAACAAACGGGTTTGTTGATTTGTTAAAGGTCTTCCTGTTCATTGGCTTGAGAAGTGGGTGGAAGAAAGTGAAACAGAAACCCCTTTGCTGATCACTCTTATGGAAGCTCAATTACTGCCTTTTCCAGATATTTTCAAAATTGAAAACCTTTTTTGTTTGTATTTTTTAATGTAAAAACCATTCTTGCTTTCCCTTAATGAGCTGATATACACAATGGAAAGTCACACTTTCAAAGACATGCTGGAAATGCAGCGCAGGGAATCAAGTGAGAGCAGCAATAGATATTTGTGAGCCTTGGGAGATAAGCACATTGGTATGACAATTTGACTTAAACAGGCATGCTCTGAGTTTTTCTTTAACTTCCCTGAAAATCCTGGTAATCCACCATGTGCTTGAAAATAATTCAGAGGTTCTTGCTTGGGAAAACTTAATTTCCCACATGTGAAGTGTTTCTTGAAACACTGGATGGGCTGTTTTTCTTACGGTGTTGTGATTGGAAGCTGCGAGGTCTGACCTGAAGTTTCTTGCTCTAGCCTTTCTCCATGTAAAGAGTCTCAGATCCTTGGGATTTGCAATGGAAAGCTGTGCAGGATAATTTCTGTTGTTTCTGAGGGAACCACATGTTTTCAGATGCTTTCCAGCAATGCTTAGCATTGAGGTTTTCAGATACTTAGTTTTAGGGCAGGGTTGTTTTTTTTGCCTTTCCCAATATCAGACGGTGGTGTCACATGGTTTAAAGTGGGAACTGGGTCTGGAACTTGCACAGCCTTTGTGCCGTGGAGTAAGTGCTAATCAGGGGTGTGGGGATGCCTGAAACTCTGATGTGCAAGGCTGTCAAATCTGCATTGTAAGGAGAGGATAAATACTCGGTAACTGGTAAACAGTGCACGCTGTTGAGTGAGCATTAATTGGACATTAGTGTGGAAAGCTGGATGCTAAATGCCTGGCCCTTAATGGAATGAACACTTCAGCGTGTCTCAGTGTTTAAATCTTCATTGTGCAAAATGAAAATGTAGTGGGTGACATGGCAGATTTTTAACTTACTTATAAAGCCTGTACTTTTGAATATGAAGAAATTTCCTTACACATGGGTGGTATTTTGATTTAATAATTTTCCTGTTACAAATAACAAGGATGGAGTATAAGATGGTAGGATTGAAAGCTACCACAAGAAGTATTGCAGCAGTGGTGCTGAGGTACATAAATGGTACTCATAGGACCTTACATGAATCCTTAAAAATTAACTAGAGGAACTAACAAGGAGAAAAACTTGCCCTCTCCCTTTACTTTTGTAGAAATACAGGCTGTAAAATAATGTCCAGTGTGTTGTAATATATGTATATTTGTTTTTTATAAAGTTTTTCAGAAGGACTGCATGGTCACTGTACAGAGTTATGACTGACTTAATACAGACATTGTACAGAAGAGATGTGAAGGGTAAACCATGGCAGTAGTCACCCTTGTGCTTGGGATCTTTTTCTCTCTTAGAGTACCCAGACAGCTCTGGGACAGCTGGTGGAAAGATTAGAAGAGCAATCAGTTTATACAGCCTGTTTGCTAAATGAACATTTGTTTAAACATGTACAGTTTCAGATATTTACGTTTACAAATAGTGTAAATACTTTCAAAAGATTAATTTAAGATGCTTTATATTATCTGACTAGAAACTTGCTGTTTTTAATTTTTTTAAATAAAAATGTTGCCTCCTATTTTGGTCCAAGAGTAAAGCTTTATTCTGTATCCTGAGGCTTGTCTGTCAAGATAACTGTAATACAGAGACAATAAACATCCTGTAAGCACAGGCAGTGCATTGCTGAGAAGTGTTCTTTTTTTAGCAGTAAGAGAATTGAGTTTATTTGGCACAGATACATACCTGAGTGCTGAATGTACAGCTAATTGTTAAATTAATGCCTCTTTATGGTTATAATAAAAGTAAATTTGTATTTTCTTTACTGACAAGCAATCTTGTGTGACTAAATGGTCTCTTTCCTTGAAATTTTGTTAGGAGAAAGAAACCACAACTGTGAACCACAACTGTAATACAAGAACGTATTTTAACTAAGTTGGCTTTTACTAAGAGAGCTTGGGAGGTGGTGGCAGAAAACACAAGTATTTTATTTTATTACTGTATTTGATGTGTATTCTTGCCTGGTTATTCACAGACTCATACCCAGAGTTTCTCATTACCCTGTAGTGCTCTTCTGGCCCTTGGTGGTGTAAAACACATCATCCAGAAACTTGTGGTTTGTCCACTGTGATGTCAGCATGAAGCTTTCCTTCACCCTCTGCCTTTTACAATGTCATTTGAATGAACTATCAAAGTAAAAGCTCTCCTTCCCTGTGGAATTTGGCTTCTGTCTGAGAGGTATGGGGCAGTGATGGGTGGCTAAAACTTCCTTGTCACTTGGAGCTTCCTCTGGGGGTCTGGCCCTTTGGATTGCATCTTGCAAATGAGGTGAATGCCTGGCCAGCTTTTGGACAACGGTAATGCCTGCAGCAAAATCTTATGCTGTGCCATGTGTTTTTCAATCAAAACGTAATAGTCCTTTCCTCAAACTGCATAGTTGATATTGACAAAGTGATGTGGGTATGGAAAGGGGGAAAAGTCTGTGCTGGTGAAGCAAATCCTGGTGACTGCAGGTAGATCTAGCTTTGTCCACAAATGCTGTTTTCTCCTAAGAAAAAATCAATTGGTCCCTTTCAGTGGTGGCCAACCATGCCACTAAGCCATGGGAATTGCCATCAGCTGGAGACTGGAAACCGAAGAGACACTTTGTGTTCCCACCCTTGGATGGCCCCAGTCCCTGTGCCCAGGCTGCTCTTTGCCATTCCCTTTGCACCAGCCCAGGTGTCTCTGGCGGAGAGCCAAAGCAAGCTGGTTGGTCACCCTTGGCACAACCAGTTCCCAAATTTCCAGTTTCTCAGCTGCAGGATGGAAGCCATGTTCTTCAAGATACTGCATGTTTGGGGTGTAACTGCTGATCAGACTGTGATCCATCATGTGCTGTCAGTTGAGGCAAACCTGGGGTTACAAGGACCTGATGTACAGATGGGCATTGTGAGCTTGAAGAAAGGAGCTTTATTTTTATTGCAAAGTGAATGTTACCACCCTAATAAGGGAAAGTTGGTCTGAAATGCTGATGTGACTGCTTGCTGTGAGCACTAATTTCTTGCATTTCAGTATTTCATGCAGGTAGAAGATAATGAAATGCAGGGAGTGATATCACTGAGGAGATTGCCAAAAATGTTACAACACTGATTGTTGGAGAGCAGGCTCCTGAGCTGAATGTTTTTGGACTGAAGGAGGAGCTCCTCTTTGCTTTCTGGCCAGCTAAGTGGGTTACTTTTCTCTGGATCTTTCCGCTGCAAAGAGTGCCTGTGCAGAGTGAAGGGCGTTAAACTGTGAGGGGGGCTGAGTGGAAGAGCATCCTGCATCTCTTGTAACCCAGCCTTTCACCGTGCAACATGCCATGGGTGCCCTTTCCCTTCGTGCCCGTGGAGCACCCGGGCCCTACGGCTCCCCCTGGGAGCTGATCCTCTTCCAGCACATGTACAAGGGGACTGAGGAACAAAGAACTGAACTCACGACTTGAGCCAGCTCAGATGGGAGTGGGCTACCCAGAAGCTGTGGGACAAGGAAGATGACTTCTTTATCTAACAGAGCAGATCATCCTGAGAAGAAGTCTGAATTTTGGGGGTCAAAGAGCAGCAGCCAGTGCTTTATGGTTCTGCACACTTGGGGCATTGGCTCATTCCACCCTCCTGAACAGCCACCACAGAGGTTGTTTCCATTAGCCATGTGCCTGTGACCATGTACAGAGCATTGCTGTGAGGACTGGCAACACTTGGTCTGTGCCTGCACCAGGGAAGACAACTTGAATCCTTCCCCCTGAGGCCTCAGCCCCCAACCAAGCATGGGCAACACGTGATTTCAGTGCTGACCAGTTGTGTTTGCCTCTAGTAAGGGACAGGTTTACACACCAGCAGGCTGGGACAGTCACACTGGCACCAAGCAGGGCTCAGCCCTGGCCAGAACAGCATTTCCACCTCCGAGGAAGGGTCAGAGGTGGGAAGCCTGGGTGAGTGACAAAAAATACCAAAGGATTTTGGTGTTCCTCTCCCCACGTGCTTGTTTCATGTTAAGTGAAATCTTGTTTATATAAAATCGGGAGCTTTGTGCTTATATTGACAATTAATATTACTGTTTTGGAAAAAAAAAGTGTTTCAAAATGAATTTGTGAGTCTTGTTGGTACCCTTCAGCGACAGCATTTCAACTCACCTTAATGCTTTCCCGGAAGGGAATTTCATTAAGAGTCACACAGGCAGGAAATTTGGTTTTGAATGAAACAATGATTTTTCCTCATGAAAATTTGTGACCAGTCCCAGGTTTATCTCCAGTGGGTGGTTTCCTTGCTGCTCTCCAAGGAGCTGGTAGGCAGGAGCTGGCCAGGCAGGGATGTCACAGCAAGTGCTCACCAGGAGCTGGGACCCCACATTGAAACAGACAGGATTGTTGTGCCTGGGGAACAGTAAGTCAATTTGATCCTAAACCCGGGATTTAATGGTGATGTGGCCTTTCTGTTCCATGGTGATGGACTGGAAAGGAGGTCTGTGGGAGTGGTGGCTGAAGTCAGGCCACTTCCAGTGCTTTTGGTTGGCCTCTTCCCAGCCCAAGTACATCCCAGTGCATGGATCCAGGGTGGCCCTGGGAAGAAACACATGGCTGGGTGAATTTAGACCCAACAACCTCCTGGTCCCAAATACTACATTTTGTCAGCAGTTGAACCAAACTTGCATTTTTCCATTCAAGAGTCGCTTCTAGGACCTGATACATCAAGTCAGGGGTTGTTTTTTGGTAAGTCTTTGTCCTTTGGTAAAAGCACGCTACAGAAATTGGATGGCCCTTTGGAGAGCCATGAGTCCCTTGAAGGCAGAAAAACCCCTTGGGTGGAGTGTCGGCTGTGTGTGTGTGAGTCCCTGTCACGTGAAAAGGGGAGATTAACTGAAACCCTTTGTGTTTGGTCTGCCAACAGCCCCAGAAACCTGGGACCCTTGTGATGGGGACATGCACCAGTCCAGCGAGAGTGATTTCACTGTGGTTGCTGATTCAACGGCAGGACATCTTCCTTTATCTCCTTTGGTCTTCAGCTGCTGTGGGGCTTATCAGCTGGAAAGTACCACTGAGTTCCACTGGCCATGGTGTCTCCACTCCACCTTCCCTTTGGTCCCCCTTAGATTGTGCCATGTTGTGTGTCGGAGGTCAGATATGCTGTCTGTGTTCCATCCAGGGAGCAGCAATTCTATTTTCCCCAGCCATTTCCTCACTGTTATCTTTTTTACCCCGGTCATCATTCCACAGTCCCTCTCTTCCTATTGCACATCTATATCTGAAAGTCCCTAAAAAGAGGTCTTCCATGCAGGTGTGTATGGTTGTGTGTGTGGCTGGGTATGGGAAGTGGCCTTGCCAAACTAGAGAGGAGAGGGAAAGGCAGAGTGAGAGGGCAAACAGCCCATATTCACACATACAGATACAAATTGATACTCCCCATCTCATGACGTCCTGGGTAATGGCTCTGGGCACAGGAGCATCCCCCAGTGGTGGTACACGGGGAGTTTTCGTCATTCACAGCACGTGTTGCATTGAATTTTTCCTGCCTAAGCGTGAAGAAGTTGATTCTCATCGGGCTGCAAGAGTGGCTTGGCCTCCCTGAGTGTTACCTGGTGCTACAGCTTGGAAAAAACAACAGGAGAAAAATGGAAACCTAACTTTGCATCTGTGACGTGTTACAGCACCAGCTACAGGCAAGCCCGAGCCTGTCCATAAGGAGGACAAGCCGTCAGTTTTCTCTTTTCCTTCCATAAGAACTCTCACATTCTATTCCCAAATACCAGAGCGGTCACTTAGCATTGCCCTTAATCTGCAGGTGCTGGGGGAGGCTGGGTGGGTTGCAGCAGGCAGCCCCAGCTCGGGGATGAGCCAGCGGCCAGCACGTGGCTGACGCCGCCGGGAAGCGCGTGGTGCTGCGAGGCCGGGAGAGAGCCGTGGCACGCCAGCGATGGTTTAGTGCTGCTCAGCATCCCCTCGGTGTCAGGCTGTAAAACCTGGCTGCTGTGTGATGGATGGAACACCAGCGTGTCTGCAGGCAAGCAGCAGGACTGCACGAGTCTGATGGAGGCGTTATTGCAAAAGCTATTTAAAATGATTTGTAATAGCTGGTTAGACATTTAAGATGTCCATTAATTAGCCCCAGCACGGGGAGGACTTGTAAAATTGAGATGGGATTTACTGATTCCCCCAGATACTAGCTTTCTGAAGGGAAACTTTGGACACTGGGAATGGGATGTCAAAAATTATTATTTGAGGGCTCAGATGCTTGCAGCTTTTACTAAAGCCATCACTCACCTCATATAACAACTTAGACTGCAAGAAATTGGTCACCTAAGTCATTTTTCAGTGAGGAACACTCACTGGAGATGAGAAACAAACCAGAAGCAGTGTTGACCTAAGCTAACCAACTCTATTGTGGCTTCCCCTCACAGGTGCAGGTAAAAAGCCCCCATTTTTCCATTGTGGCCACCTGGGGCTCCATGCAGAAGTGGTGGGGATGCCTGCCTGGACAGAGTGGATGGGGATGTGCTGCCCCAGGCCTTCTTCCCCCCTCCACTGGTACCAACCCCAGAGCACTACCAGACCATCACAATCTGTGCTTTCCACCTTGCCTTGGGTACTTTTTTTTGTTTGCTTACTGTTTAATTAAACCCTTTCAAATAACTGAGGAAAACTCATCCTTCACTTCTGTGTTTCCACATTTCATATACAAAGGTAACTCCTTTTATTCTATGTTATTAGCTGCTCTCTGATGATATAATTTGCTAAGGGCCCTCTTTTCATTAGACACACAAGTAATTTATCCTGCAAGGTACTGACAAGCAACACAGAAACATTTCTTAGCTAAGGGCTTCGCTCCCAGCATTACAAGAGAGCAGAGTTTAATACTTTCTGATAGAAATAAGCAGCATTACCACCTGCTTCTCTGGGAAGAATGGAGAGCAACTAGGAGAGGGGGAAGCAGAGAGATCATTGTTAATGCAGCAGCCAGTTCTCACGTTAAGAAAGGGACTGTGTCTGTGGCAGGGACTCGAGGGACTCACCCACAGCAGCTCCCAGGTGGAGGCATTTTGTACACTCGAAGTGGGTGACACCAACCATAGCTCTGGCACCAACCATAGCTCTGGCACCCATTTAATAACCTGAAGGTGCAGGCTTTGGCTCTGCAGAATAGCTAAGAATTCCTTCCTGCTTGTAAGGGATAGAGGGGAACAAAAAAGCAACAAACTGACGATTTGTTCCTGCTTTCATTTTTCAGGCTTTTTATGAGGCTAAAAAGACAGACAGTCCCAGGCAGGAGGATTTGCTACCCCTATATTTCAGTGTGGGAGAGCAGTATAATGTGCTTCTATGTCCAAAATAAAAAAGCCAGCAAAACCACTGATTGTGTGATAAATCACAGGTAATTTTCTTGCATGCTGGCAGAAACTGCAATGCTGTCTGGCTGGGGAAGGGAGAGGAGAAGCAGGCAGGGAAGAGAGGAGCCGTGCTGCAGGGGCCTGAGCTGTCAGGGAGGTCCCGTCCAGCCCCTGGCTGATGGGGCAGAACTCCAGTCCTTGCTTATCCTCTCAGGGTCATGGAAGCTGGGACAAAATGCCCTGGGGCCCTGCTTCTCTTGGAGGTTGGGTTGGAGGCGATGTCCCAGGATACGCCATCCTTGCTGGACACAGGGGTGATGTCCTTACTCATGAATTCCAGGCTGCCTGAACCCTGTAAAGCTTTTGCCTGTGCTGTTAAATTGTTGGCCTGGGACCAGGAGCACTTCCCCTTGTGATTCCTAGCTAAGGAACCTGGATCTGACCCCACTGGGCAGTTTGAATGGAGCAGCCTGGTTTGGAGGGTAAGAGAGGTGGATGGTATGGAAGTGGATAGAGTCTGTTTCCCTGCCACTGCCATGGGGTGGTCACTCCCTTTTTGCCAGGAAGAAGCTTGTGCTACAGCCGTGCTCACACAGTGCTGGGAGACTCACATTTCCTTGGGGCTGTTCCTTCCGATCAACCACTGCTGGGATCAGCTTTACAGGAGCACTGCAAAAGGGGCACTTTGCAGAGCCTTCTATCCAGGTGGTCTCCTCAGAGGACAAGGGAAAATCAGCATCAGTGCCATTAATTTTAAAAAACTAATTTGGACTTAGATCTAGACAGTTGTCATAATGGCACATATATATATACATATATATATAAAATGTCAGGAAATGTAGGTTATAATTAATTATCTGTGCTCCCACAAACACAGCTGGCATGTTTACACTTCCTTCTTAAGAGCTCAATGGAAAGTTGTAGTTGTTTTTCACATAAAAAGGTGGACAACTTGGGAATTTGACCTTCTTTTAACATCCTGTGAGGCATTGAGAAAGTGGAAAAAAAAAAAGAGAAAAAAAAGGCTTTATGCCTTTTTAAAAGGCTTAACACTTTTAAAACAAATTTTTAAAAAGCAGCTCCTGTCTCCTTTAAAAAGAAAACCCTGAGAAACTACATTAAAAATCAAGACACACTCGGTTTTTAAGACAATGTTAATATGAAGAATCTTCAAGGGAAATCAGAAAATTTGCATTTTGGAGAGTAAAATAGCCTGCATTGGAACTAGATGATCATTAATGTCCCTTCCAACCCAAGCCATGCTGCCATTCTGTGATTCCATGATAATGGCCCAAAAGTAGTGTAAGTCTGGTTTAGCTTTAAGGGCCTTTTTCTTCTCTGTACTATTTACAGTTGCCGTTCTGGTGCCTTCTACTGGGACCAGTCCTGTCACCTAAATCCAGCCCATCTTTTCCCAGGTTTCTTCCCAGATGGGTTTTCTTTATCTGTCAACCAGCTGTGGTCCAGGGCTGGGTGAGCTGGCTGACAGCACAAACCCTGGTGCCACCAGAACCAATGAATGGCACCTGTGCATTCTGCATCTTATCCAGCTTTATTTGCAGGCATTGTGGGTTTGTGCTGGCTGAGTTACACAGGCTGCTGCCACTACTGCTTACACAAAAGCTGTGCTCTGCCTATGAGCCACATCTGCCTTTCTGGTGGTGAGAAGAGTGGTTATTTATTACTCATTCTTCCCAAAAACCTTCCACTGAGAGAGGAGGGCAAAGACCCTCCAGCTCTGACCTGAATGAAGTGCAAAGTTTGTAACAGGAACCGAAGGGGCTGATTTTATACCCGCTATCAATGCAGCAGGGCTGTGCAGATGTGGGAGCCATGCTGGTGTGGTTTACCAGTGCTGAGCTGGCACTGGGCACACCTCACAGTTCCAGCCCCAAACCTCACCCTTAAATAGGAGGTGAAGGCACTGCTGGAATCCTCAGCCACTCTGGAGGAGCCCTTGCCCGGTCACTTGCTTGTCCTCAGCTTCAGCCCCCAGAGTGGGCAGTGGCACGGCCAGCAGTGAAAGGCTGGCTGGAAATAAGGGCTTCTGCCTGGGTGGCTGAGCACCTTCACCGCTCGGATGGGGGGGGTGTTGATGGCTGCAATAGTGGTGGGTCTGCCACTGGCCTTCTCTTGAATTCTGTTTTGCTCCCTGGATCTGTGAAACCAGTCGGTCTTTTATTCATCTGCACACACATCTTTTTGCCAGGAGACAAAAGTGTTCCCACAGCTCAAGAAACACTTCGTGCTTGAGTCACTGATGCCTGCTCTTTTCTTTTGTCATCAAAAGTGTTCTGGTTTTCTGATGGTCAAGCTTAAGTCTCTTAAAAGGGGAGAGCCTCTGTCCTTTGAAGCAATTTTTGCTCTATCAGCAGAGAAGAGACACTTCCTTTTTCCCCTTGCAGTTCCAGGAGCATCAAATCACTTCCACAGAGCATTTTTCTGGAAGCCACGTGCCTTTTCTGAAAGGCATCTCGCCAAAGAGCTGGCAAATCCTGCACTGCCTGGCTCTAGAGGCTGCAACAAGAAGTTACTAGGGCCAGAGAGGAGAAGGAAACATATTCTCTGTGACCCCGTGGCTCTGAGTTGTGCCACTGGACAGGGATGAGGATCCCTCTCCTGTTTTTTCTCCAGGTGAATTAATTTCCTGCTCCCCTGTGGTACTGGAGTGATGCTCAGTCTGGCTCCTTTTGCCCACAAATAGCAGTGGCAAGTCTCCAGCCTCTTCCCCCAAACAAGGACGCTCCCAGCAGAAAGAGTCCCTGTTGTTGCTACTCAGCACCAATCCCCTTCTGGGCACTGCTGCAAAGTGCTGCTTCCCAGGAAAACACACCACTGGGAAAGTGCTCCTCTCAGGTCATTTCTGGTCTTTTCTCACCAAACAACCAGCCATTTATTCCCAGGAACACCAGCTGCTCTCCAGTGACACCCCAAGAGCTCAGGAAGTGGCATTTCTCCCCTCTCCCTGGGAGCTGGCACTTCAAATCTGAGAGAGGAAGCTGTTAAATTAGCCAAAACATTCTCCCATGCTTTCGAAATATTCATAGGTAATCTCAAAATAGCAGCAAGCAGGGAGAGGAGAAGTTTGCTGGTGATATTAAGGGTGGTTGAGGCAAAGGGCTGACTGTGAATAGTTGCAGAAAGACCCTCGTGGCACTGAATGAAAGGGTAATAAAATCACAGATAAAATCTGATGTAGATAAATGTAAAGTGATGCGCATGGGAAAAGACAATCCTAGCTTTACATACAAAATAATGGGCTCCAAGCTGGCTATTTCCACTCGGGAGCAAAATCCTCAGGTTATAATAGATAACTCTATGCAAATGTCAGCTCAAGACTCAGTAGCAATCAAAAAAGCAAACACAAAACTAGGAATTATTAGGAAAGGAGGAGAGAGCAAAACAGGGGAAATCATTATGCTGCTGTATAAATCCATGGACTCCCTTCTCTTGAATGCCTTTGTGCAGTCCTGATTCACTGATCTCAAATATGATACAGAAGAAATGGAAAAGTTACAGAGGAAGGCATTTGAAGATGATCAAAAGCACAAAAGGGCCTCCATTCAGGGAATGACTGAATAGATTAAGACTTTTTATCTTGGAGGAAAAAATGACTGAAGAAGAAATATGACTGAGTTTTGTGAAAGGAAGAGCGATGTGACTGGGGAACAGCTGTTCATATTATTCAGTGCTCTTCAAAGGAAGAGAGTGAACATCAAAGAAAACTATCAAGTGACAAGTTCAAAATAAACAAAGGAGATTTTTAGCTGTGGCACCCCTTGCCATAGGGTACAGTGGATGTTCAAAGTTTGTGTTGGTTCAATAGGGTGTAAGCTGATCGATAGAAGAGGAATCCATCAAGGGCATCCATTAAATGCAGAGATGGCATCTACAGTTCAGCAGGTTCCTGAGTCACAGAGCACTGGGGAAATAGACAGTATTCTGGGAACTATAAACAAATATTTGCTCTATTTTTGTATTACTTCCTCAGCATCTGCTGGGTCTTATCCAGGGCGGAATACTGGGCCAGGTATATTTTGGGTGCTGACCTTTTTCAGTCATCCCTCTGACCTGCATTTCACACCAGGCCATGTATCCCACTAAGGCAAAGTGGCTGAAATGTAGCCTGAGGTGTCTGGTGCTGTTGTCCGTCTCTGTTCCCACATTAGACACAATTTTCACCTTAAAAAACTTCCGCCAAGACCCACAGGCAGGTGCATCCCATTTCCCTTTAGCTCCCAAAGCAGAAGTCTTCACCTGCATGGACAAGGCTTCTTAGCTGAGGCCAAGTTGTTCTGGGATGCAACAGATAACCAAGGGACAACACCTTGTTCTCCATGCAGACCTCTCACGTGCATCTCACTTTGCCTGGCCTGCATCACCCTGGGTTTATTGTTCAAAGGCATCATTGAAAGAGAATGCCTGGGTATGAGCAGCAAGAGATTGAGGGAAAAAACGTGCAACAGTGGCTCATGGTCAATCCAAATCTGAGTGATTCACTAAACTCTCCCCCAGTAAATTAAAAACAAACACCTGGATGCTGCCACACTGACACAATACACAAGTGACCCTTCTGGTTGAAACCTCAGCAGCTTGATGACAGAGACATTTGTGTTCCTGTGCACTTATCCAAGCTTGCCCTAAAAGCCGTGCCTTGGCAGTTTACAAGCTGGTGGACACAAACCAGTAAACTCACTCTGCACCTCCTTCCCGCCTAGAAATGAGAATAAGGGATAGTGGCTATTACAAGATAATCACACCCAGGGAGAAATTCCTGAGCTCAAGCATCTCTGTTCCCCAGATCAGGGTAATCTCATTGCACTTGGGCAGCCCTTGGCAAAGCTTGTGAATCCAGGCTCGCTTGACACTCTCAGCTTTCAGGAGCCTGCCCTATTTCTGGAGGCTGCTGCATCGCCCAGGCAGCCTCGTGTTGACATCACGTGCTCAGTAATGTGAAGGTGAGGCTTATTTTCTGAAAACCTACCATTTTCACCTATAAAGCCTAAATGAAAGTAAATGAAAGTCCAAATTCTATTTTTATTGACAGCTGTGCTATTTTGCAGCAGCTCCAAAGGAGTAATGATGATATACATTGAAACAGGAGGACAATCAGACATCAGTCCTGTTGATTGATCTGCAGGAGAGGGAACACAAAAAGGTCCATTACACAAACTGAAGCAAATACTCTGAAAATGACTGTAATGGGAAAAAAAATCCCCACCCACATTTCTTGCCCCTAGATTTCTATTATGAAGGAGACTCTGCTCTGTTTGGCTCTGGAAGGAAAACAAGAGTCTTGGATTTCAGCGTGAACTGCAAGTGGGCAAGGGTAGGAAACCCCAGCTCTTGACTGTAACCTGGGGAAACCAGGTACCTTCCTCTTCCTCCTCATCTTCTTCCTTGTCTTTCTCCTCTTCTCCTGTTGCAGATGTCCCTCTCCCCTAATCCTCCTCTTCAGATCTCCCCATGGATCACTGTCTGGGGTCCTGCCACCCCCAGGGTGCCCCCTGGCACCAGAGCCAAGCCAGTGATCTGGGAGCAAAGCCCAGCCCAGTTCCCATCACAAAGGCTGGCACTGTCCTGCCCGTGCTGGAGGGAGTTTTTAGCCCCAGAAAGGCCGAGCCCTGCATCCCACAGCCACACACCTTGTGCATGGGCTGCTGGTGTGGCACCTGTGACTCCTGTGGCTCCTGTGACAGCCTTATTTTAATATATTTGTGCTGAATAATACACATTTCCTGTGAAGAAAGGTGGGTATTTCTGTGTCAAGGGAACTTGGCATCTTTGAATACTGAGCAGCCATTTCCTCAAAGCTGTAGTATTCAACCTGGTAATCAGCCCTATTAGCACTAAAAGGAACTGTCTAAATGCCAAGCCAGGTTCAATAAACAAGCACTAACACATTTAGAAATGGCTTAGAAAGGAGTAATAAAAGTTTTGCTGCTAATTATGTTTCTTATTTTAGATTTTCTGTCAGTTCTAGCTCTTCCATTCAAATGAGACAATCATTTGCTGCCAAGATGAAGGAAATGAGATGACCTGAAAGTGGGCAAAGCTGTTCATCCATAATAGAAAGCTAACAGGGACCTCAGCTCCTCTTGCAAGCCTCTGGAAATAACGTAAGGATGGGGTCAGCAGACCTATGAGTAAAGGTGCCTTCCAGCCTCCTGTTGCAGTCAGTCCCAGATCCTCTGATACCCCTTGATCCCACCAGAGCCAGGAAACCCCAGGAGGCAAAGGAGAGGCAGGCAGGCTCCTCTGACCAGATGAAGGTATGCAGCCCAGGAGGCAGGCAAGCAGAAGCAGGGAGCACGGCTTGCTGGAGGCACATTTTATAAGCAGCTTCAAAATCTGTGTGGGTTTTAACAACCAACCCTGCTCCTCGAGACCCAGCTGCCTTCAACGCTGCTGGAGTGGGAGCGGTCTGGTGCTTTGATGTGGTAATGACATATAACTGATACTGATGGCAAAGGCTAATCCACTCTGCCCTGTAATGTTCCCAGTCAATCACGCAATATTCCGTTATTGGAAAAACTCATTTTTGCCCCTCTGATGGTAATCAGTGTATGCCCTGAAGCATGAGCCTTGATAGCCCGTGTAATTTGCAACCTAGCTAAGTGTAACTGTGGATGTTAATCCTATTTATACAAATGCCTGGCAAGCAAAAGCAGGGTTGCTGGGACAAGCTGCAGGGCAGGCGAAGGCATAGAGCCAGATTTCCAGGAATTCCCCTTCTGCAGATTTTAAGCTGCTGCACCCCAGCGATGGGAGACTGAGAGGTTTGAGGTGGGCAGAGAGAGGTAGCACAGGCAGTGACCCTACAGTTGTGTCACTCCTGCTGCCTGGTATTTATTCTGGAATATGCTGGAGCAGACTTCACCACAGTGCACATCCTCTGCTTTGGGCAACCACTCTCTGCCTGACAAATGCCATCCAGAGGGACCTGGACAGGCTTGAGAGGTGGGTCCATGTGAAACTCGTGAAGGTCAACAAGGCCACACAAGGTCCCCTACATGGGTCAGAGCAGCCCTAAGGACAAATACAGGCTGGGCAGAGAGAGGTCTGAGAGCAGCCCTGAGGAGAAGGACTTGGGGTGTTGGTTGAGAGGAGAGGCTCAACATCACCCAGCGATGTGTGCTCGCAGCCCAGAAAGCCAAACGTGTCCTGTGTGAGCTGAACCAGGGCCCAAGGTCAACACTCTAAGTGAAGCTTAACCTGAATTAGGAGCCTAATATTGGCAACAGCCAGGAACAGACACCTCCAACAAGCAAATCGGAGTAGCAGTCACCCAGCCTGGGGGGAAAGGGATATGGACACAGCTCTCTAGTTACCCATCCTAAAAGGGCAGTGAAAGACATTTCGTCACCTCACCAGGGTGCTGTGAGGCCTAAACATATTAAATGGCATATTCTGGGGGGACCAAGCCCTGAAGTGTTGCTCAGCTTCTCTACTTGGCTGCTCAGTACTGAAAACACCCTCCTAAGTGCCTGGTGTGGGACTAAACTGGGAGTTGGGGTTGTGTATTTAGAGAGGCACCAAATGTGCTCCCCTCACAGGTGGGTGCTCAGAACAGGCTTGCCCTGGTGATGGGTCCCTGTGCCTGCGATTTCTCACCCCACCTACTTCACCAAGGAGAGGGAGGAAGGGAGGTCACTCCTTTCCAACCGCAGGAAAGCCCCTGTTTCCAGGAATTCATGCCTTCAGGTGAAAACTCACCAAAGAAGTCTTTCAGGCCTCAAAGAAGAGAAAGATCTAATGCCACCGAGCCTGGGCCTTGCAGGAGCTGTTACCTGCTGATGACAACGGTCCCATCAGTGCAGGTGGGACCCAGTGACACAGGGACCCAGCCATCCAGCAGCATTTCCAGACATGGATTTCCCTGGGCTTGTTCCCCTCCCAACAGCCTGCAACACCCAGCACCTGCGCCCTGATGTGTTACTGCTGGCACCATCCCTTGTGCTGCAGGATTAAAGAAATAGCAGCATTTCCTTGGTCTTATTCCAGGTTTAGCTAACATAAACTGAAACCCAAAACTTCCCCAAATCCAAACCAAGGAAAGCTGAGCTTCATGACTATTTCATTAAGAATGATACCTCTGGAAAACATAAACTACACTGAGTTTGCTGTGCTTTGTTTTCCTGCTGTTCTTTTCTAGGAATGTCTCCTACTTGGGCAAGACAAGGGCACTAAGAGCACACACTTGTGGGTACATACAGCACTTACCCCACCAACACGTCCTCTCTGTCTTGTCACACCCATTTAGTTTTCTTTTCAGAGCAAGGCTGAGACCTTGGCCCTGCCACACATTTCTATAGCTGCAAGGACCCCGATGGCAGCCAAGAGACCCCACTTGTTGTAGTTCCAGCTGCAGGGTCTAAGGTAAGCAGCAAGGATAGGCTGGCAGAGGATGGAAATATATTTAATTGTATCCATTAATATAGATGGAAAAGAACAGACAAGCATTTAGGCACATTTGTTTTCTTCCAGACCTGAGAAAGAGTTGGTACAGCCAAGAACACATTTTCCTACCCAACTGCACACTACAATTGGTCTAATAAAAATGTACTTCATTTGCCTACAAAAATCACTCTGCTGGGCACATTACAGCCATAAAGGATGCTGTTTTCTATTCCTGGCTTCTTTTAAAAGGCCAAGTCTTGCTGCTGTATTATTGAATTCACCAGACACATGGTACAGCCCAGTGAGCACTGCTGTAGGAGTCTTCACATTACAGGTCTCTAGGCCTGATCCTTCACGCACATAAATGGATTTTACACTCATGGTGCTCCTGGGACACCCAGGCAGCTGCTTCAGGTTTTTGCCAGTTTAAGTAAGATTAGTATCGAGCCCCAGAGCTTGTGTGCCCTGCAACAGCCCACGTGTCGCAGGCACTTTTACCTCAGTGAGCTCGTATCTGTGACAAAGAGTAGGACTGGGACACACAACTGGGATGGTGCATGCAAAACTGATGGTTAACCGTGGGCAAGGATAATCAAATCTAGATGAAAACAGGCAAAACTGGTCCAGGAATCTGGGTGTGATACGCATGCCAGCAAGTAGCTTCTGGTCCTTTTGGCATCCCTGAGACCATGTGAAAAGGATGGTTTGGACAAAAGGATGTATTAAAACCAGAACCTTATATGGCCCCCCTTGGTATTATGTGGGCTTAAGGCTGCTCCTGCCACCCACTGCCTCTGAGCTCTTATTCTCCTGTGCTATTACTGAAACAGCCTAAACATCATGTTTTAGTTATAAAGTGAGTTTAGTGGATGGAAGGGCGGGAGGAAAGGGGGATTAAATTTACTGCTTCAGTGACTACAGATCTGAAATAAATCTCCAATTCAATGATAGATCAATAACATCAAGATTGGGTTTAAATTATTAATAAACTATGAGAAACAAAGATAATTATTCTATGAGTCACAGCTCTCTAATGCACTGCACATCTTTTCCCTGAGACATCTGCATTGAAGCACAACCTGCCTATTTTCTGGCAGAAAGCTGTAGCCAAGAAGTTAATGCTTTTTGTTCTGCCAGCTAAGCATTTCATAAACCCTCGTGGACTGAGACAGCCTGGTGACAATGTTGTGCTTCACTCATGGAGAAACCCTTAGGTCAGGATCCCCTAAAACCCTGAGGTGTCTAATAAGCCCCGGGAAATCAATGTGATTGATTTGAATCACATTTGTGAATGGTTCAGAAGGCCCTCAAATGTCCTTTGAAACCTGGATGTCTGCAGATGGAGGAGTTTCCTAGCCTAAAAGGAGATGCTGGCCTTGAAGCCCATCTTCCTGGTGGCAAGGAGGAGGCACAACCTGAGCACTGCATAAAGCAGGGAGGGAACAAAGAGTTTTTGCACATTGATGGCAGACTGACAGCACGATTGAACTGCTGGTGAGTTTCTAGTGAGTTAACTTCCCCTTTTCAGGCACGAAGAGAGGGACTGAAGTTGTCAGTCAGGGTACAAGATCATTCTGAGCTTACAACACAGAACTATCAAGGTGTCAAGCCACTACTATCTGTGTAATGTAAGGATAATTTTTTACAGCCTCTGTGATATACTAATTTAAAGATACCTGTGGCCTTGGCAAATGAAAAAAACAAACCACAAAATCATGAAAATAAGATACTGAACAGTGTTTGGCGCTTGACTGTGATCTGATTCAAGGTAAGGAGTGAAGGGTGGTTTTTTTGATTTTGTTTTTTATTTATTTATATCCATTAGTAATTCAACAAGGCCTTTACACATCACTGCTTTCTTATTAGTTACCTATGAATTGTAAAGGATTCTGGGCAGAGCACACACTAATGCATCTGTGGATGAAAACTTATGAGGAGTAGGGGGAGTAGTGGTGCTCTGGTGCCTCCATTGTGTGTTTGCTCTACCAGCTCTCCTGAGGCAGTAAAATGCCATCATCTCTGCCTTGCACATGAGGAGTAGAGCCCAGTAAAGGACTATGTGCAGGTTAACTGGGACCAGTATCAAACCCAAATCTGACGGAAGCCCCTGTTCCTGGGACCAGGGGTAGGTGGGCAATTTGGGGTGCTCCATGGGTCAAGCTGGTGTTTGCTTGAGGATGAGATGTGCTCAGACCGAGCAACCTGCCTGCCCAGGAGGGGCTGGGGTGCAGCCTCAGACATGCATGGGCACCCCAAATCACAGCCAGGCCCTCAAGGACAGCTCAGGCCAGCCCTGGGGGGAGATGGACTGCAGGGTACCCTCTCACAGATGGGGGTAAATCTCTTTTTTTTTTCATTCATGTAATGAGTAGCCAGAAAACTTTTAAGACTGATTTCCCTTGATTTGTCATCAGAGGTTTTGCTTCAGTCCACAACATTTTCAAAATTTGGGGGAGAAATAGAGTCTGCCCTCTTTCAGGGTGAAAGTTAGAATTTATTACAGTTATTTATCTAAATGCTGGACAATTAAATTCATATATTAAACATTTATAACGTATTTACAATTTATATGAGTGTAATTTACAAAATATAATCAAAAAAATACCTTGCAGCATGTTCATGTAACAGCTTTCCCTAAAACAGCTGCTTGTATCCATTTCCCTTGGTGCCAAGCACATGTAGTAACATATTTTAAGAAAAAAGTTAAAAAAAAATCATTTGGATATTCCTATAAAGATTGCTCTTAATGAACTGAGTGCTGTTTAAAGTACACTGAAAAAGAATTTGGTCTTTGTTTGCCTCTTAACAAGAGTGTCTCTTCAGTTTCTTTTCTCTGCCTTCTCTCTGCCAGGAAGATTGGATATGTCTCTATGTTTACATCGGGCAGACGGGAGGAGGGAGCCACCTCTCCAGATGGTGTAAATCCGAGTTGCTGCAGCAGCATTGGTGGTGGGAAGGGTGGTATTTTGCTGATTTACTGTGGCTGGGGAATCAGACCTATTTTTTTTCCCCAGCTGGAAGAGCAGCCTGTAAAATAAAAATCACACATCTCAGTTGATTTGAGAGATGCTGTGTAGGATTTATCTGTCTAACAAAACAAAACAAAAAAAATTTAAAAAACCCTCTGCAGAGGATGGCAACATCCCTTTTAATACAGCTGATGCTGAGGGGCCCAAAGACAACCCCTCGGACAGACATAACTTCCAGTTTATTAATAGCAGGGGCACAGCAGAGGCTGCCAGGCTGCGAATGTCTCAGGCACACTGTAAATTTCCAGTTGTTCCGTGTTCCTGTTGCTTGCCTGTGCATGGCATAAATACAGCCTCACGTGACTGAATTATATAGAAAAATGTTACCAATTACTCTGCTTACCTGGATTCCTTCGGCACAGATCCTGTGGGCTGAGCTGACGGAGAATATGTCGCTGGTGCTGGAGGGGAGAGAAAAAGCTTTCTTTAAAAATAAAAAAAAGATCCTCTTTTTTGTGCAGAACAGCAGGTTGGTTGGTTTTTTCCCTGCCTTGAGATTTCTTGCCATTTCATTATCTTGTATTTCAGATAAAACCTTCTCACCTTAACGAGGAACATTTTTCCCCATCGGTTTTAATGGTATAATAAATTGAGGGAGAGCAAAGAAAAAGCTCCTGAAAATGAACCGTAAAAAAAGTTGCTGGAGACCGAGGGCAGGCTTTGCAGAGGGAGAGACAAGAGTTACAAGTTAATTTACTTTGCCTTTCTGTTCAGGTTTCGTCTGTAAACAGCTTGGATCTCCGTATTTTAGAGACCCTTTGGAAAGGTGTATTCCCATGGGTTTTTCACCTTCCCTGTGGCTGCACAGGGGGAATGGGGTGAAGAGGACTGGGGGTGCCCCTCCGTGGGAAGGTCACGATGTGACAAGAATGGGGAGTGAACCCAAAAGGGTAATTTTGGCCCAAGTACAATCATACAGGCAGATGTGGTGCCCTGAAGGGTTAGCTGCCAGAACAGCACCTTCCTCCTCCAGGTTTTCCTTAATTCAGTGGCCACAGGCTGCACATTTCCCTCTTTGTGCTGAGCACAGCAGACCTGGGGTCTGTTACAGCCCACATCTGGGTCAGTTGTGCATCTCGGCTTGTCTCACACACTCTGTCAGGTGATACAGCTCTTATGCAACCTACCTCAGTGTCTCCATACCAGGTGGCCTTGTTTCCAAAAAATCAGAGAGGAGAGAGGGAAGAGATTTAGGGCAGGCATATGCAGAAGGAGGTGGGAGAGAGGGGAGGTGCCTATGGACATGCAGGGTTCTGGGGAAAGATGGTGGACAAGGAGGCATTTGGGGAGGGCAGTAGGGTAGCAGAGGAGATGGTAGAAAAGAAAATGTAGAAGAGTAAGACACATGGTAAAAAAGAGAGGTATAGCTATGACAGGGAGCCAGAAAAAGCATTGAAATGCAGGTTACTGCTCAGATTACATAAGCCACTCTTATGAAAACAAAAATCAACGAAAAGAGATCAAAAGAAACCAAAAAAGCCCCGTGAACCACTGTAGTGTACAAATTCTTGAAGACATATTAAATGTTGACACTGGGTCCCTAATGAGGCGTTCCCATGTTTGATTTTCCTCGGTAAATCTTCCTGTGTCTACATACTAGCTCTCTGCTGAAACAGGCTGAAACAAACTTCATATATCACCGTAATTTTAATTGTGATGTGCAAATCCAAGAAATGACTGCCTAGGATAGCCCTGAGAAAGGTTTTTGCATGCATTTGCTTCCTGTCTTTTGTAGTGGTTTCAGACTCTCAGCCTCTTGCCAGGATAGATTCGTCCTCAAGGATGCAGCTCACATGTATCCCTGATAAGAATACTTGATTTCCACGTGGAAAGCTCTTTAAAAAGCTAACCTTATGTGCATGAACAGTTTCTTTTTCTCATGCTTAGGAGCTGGCAAATTTGCATTGAGAAAAATGCAAAAGTGAGCAGGAAACACTTCCGTTGATAACCCCCAAGGAGGACCAATGCAGGAATTCCTTAGGAAATAGGTAACCCTTTACTTCAAGGAGTAGCCTGGCTCTTCCGTGCTGGCTGTGCATCTCTGACTGTGCCAAAGCAACGCTGTGGCAGGGGCTCTCCTATCGCAGGTGCATTCCTGCTCATACCACGTTCAAAGAAGATTTAACAGAAAAAGTCCAATCTTTCCTCCAAAAAAAAGGTTTAGATTTAGGATAAGGCCAAGTTGTCCCACTTGGAGCCCAGTTTGTGATCCAGGCTGTGTTGCAGAAAGCCTCCCTGTGTAGGCAACAAGCTGCTGTTCCCCAGGGCTGCTGTCTTGTTCACTTCCAGTGACTTTTGATGGAGCCACTCGTCCCTTCCTCACCCACTTGCAGGGGACAGCTGTGACCCTATCCTGGCTGATCACTCAATGAGCTGTAAAATGTTATTAAAAGCAGGATGTATGTATCTCTCTATATCTATCTACCTGTCTATTTATCTATCTATCTGAAGTAAACAGAGCTTGAGGAGTCCTATAAGAGACACCCATCTAATATTAATTTGCTGGCATTTACATGCAACAGGGCAGCTCTGATCCAGAAAAATGAAAATGGATGCTCCTAAAATGGATGGGTGGGTTTTGTGTTTAAACTCTTTCTTGGTTTAATTCTGAATTTCCCTTCTTTCCAGATTAGTACTTTGCATCAGTGATGAGCTCTCTCCATGGCTGGGATTAAGGTCTGGATGCTGGTGCTCCTTACCATGCTCTCACAGCTCAATGGTTTTTTGCCCAAAACATGATACAAACCAGCCCAGCAGTCCAGAGAAATGCAGCCCTCACTCGCAGGCAGGGAAGGGCAGGCAGATGTTGCTCCTCATAATCCATCACCATGTCAGGTATCCACGCATGGCACTTGTATTTAACCATATGATGGAATGACTGCAACAGTCAGCAAGGGAAGACTTAACTGAGGCCTTTGACATGGTCACAGATAACATCCTTCTCTCCAATTCAGAGAAACATGGATTTGAAGGGGGAACAGTCCAGTGGATAAGGAACTGGCTGGATGGATGCAGCCAGAGTTGTGGTAAATGGCTGTAAGTCCAGATGGAGGCTGATGATGAGTGGTGCCCCTCAGGGCTCTGTCTCGGGACCGGTGCTCTTTAACATCTTCATCAATGACACAGTGAGATGGGGTGCACCCTCAGCAAGTTTGCAGATGGAAACAAAGCTGAGCAGTGCAGTTGACACAAACAGAAGGGAAGGATACCATCCAGAAGAACGCAGACAAGCTTGAGAAGTGGGCTCATGAGAGCTTCCTGAAGTTCAAGTCCAAGTGCAAGATGATCCAACTGGGCTGGGGCAAGCCCAGTCATGAGTACAGACTGAGGGAAGAACTCACTGAGAGCGGCCCATGTGGAGGAGAACTTGGAGGCTCTGGTGGATGCAAAGGTGGACATGACCTGGTGATGTACTCCTGCCATCCAGAAAGCCAACCACATCCTGGGCTGCACCAAAAGGCGTGGGAGCAGCAGGCTGGGGGAGGTGATTTTGACCCTCTGTCCTTGTGAGACCCTACCTGGAGTACTGTGTCCAGTTCTGGGGACCTTAACACAAGACATGGACTTGCTGGATTGAGGCCAGAGGAGGGCCATGAAGATGATCAGAATGGTGGAACACCTCTCCTATGAAGACATGCTGGGAGAGTTGGGGTTGTTCGGTGTGGAAAAGAGAAGGCTCCAGGGAGACTTCACTAGAGGCCTTTCAGTACTTAAAGGAGGCTTATAAAAAAGTGGGAGAGTGACTTTTTACATGGTCAGATAGTGACAGGACAAGGGGGAATGGTTTTAAATTGAAAGAGGAGAGATTTATATTAGGTGTTAGGAGGAAATTCTTTATCGTAAGGGTGGTAAGACACTGGCACAGGTTGCCCAGAGAAGCTGTGGATGCCCCATCCCTGGCAGTGTTCAAGGCCAAGTTGGATGGGGCCCTGAGCAACCTGGTCTAGTGGAAGGTGTCCCTGCCCATGGCAGGGGGGTTGGAAATAGATGATCTTTAAGGTCCCTTCCAATCGAAACCATTCTGTGATGGTTCATTCTATGATTCTATGATATGCAGACAGAAATGTAGGAAAGCTCCAGAACTTCTGACTTATTCTCTCTCCTTCCCTGTAACAGATTGCTAAGAAGTACCTGTCGATATCTCTTCTTTCTTCAGAGGTCTTTCAGGAAGCTCGATTGCAATTTTTGCTTGTTTTGCAGGAAGGGATGAGGAGGCTCCTTCAGGCTCTGCGTCACAGACAAAATCTCTGCTGGTTCTCCTAGTTGTCTCTTTATTGAAGAGAGCAAGGTTAGTCTGCTCAATATAATCCTGCATTCTCTGCATTTTGAAGGCTTCTTTAGAAGCTGCATATTCCTCTTCCAGCCTTTTCAAATTTTCCACTGTGAGAACAGAACTGGAAAATGATGACCCAATCCGAAGGGGAAATATTTTTTGTTGGGACTGGTTACTGCAAGACCCTGACAGCTTGCGTCCATTAAACATATCTGCAATGCATTAAGGAGATGAGAATCTTTAGCAACAGGCAAAGTCAATTCATCATTCTTGTAACAAAGAAAGAAAGAAAAGAGAAATCCCATTAGTCACTTACTCCTGATGGGCGTATTGATTGATGTAGTTAAAATGTTCACACTAAGATAACCTTATTAGATTGAAAATCACTTTCTTTTCAAGAGGATCTACTAGGCTCCAATTCAACAAAGCACTTAAACAAATACCTGATATTAAGGTCATGCTCAGGTCCTATTGGTGGGATTTTCTAAAATAGTTCCCACCTAACACTTAAGGCCAAAACTTAAGATAGCTACAAAGGATGACATAATGCCTATCTGTGTTTCAGATATGCCCAAAGTTCAGCAACAAATCTCCCACATCATAACAAACTATGTTACTCTCTTCCCCACTAAGGCTGTACTAAAGATTGCATCAGTGATTTCGTTATTAACCCAGGGTGCTTTGGCTGTAAAATGCTGTACAGCTGAAACACTGTGTGCAGGCTGGAATAGAGTGCACTTTATATTCATTACTAGTACTCAGACAAATTATTTTGGACAGTTTTTGCTACATGCTGATGGAGAAAAAAATAAAAATGTACAGTGGAATCTATTGAATCTGTTTAATTGGACCTGCTGGTGGCCATCCGACCATGCCAATTAAATAAAGACAAACAAAAGCAGCTCTCAGAGGACCTGCAGTGAATAAACTCAGGGTAAATACTGCATGGTTTTCCTTATTGCATTATTCTGTATAGTTGTGTGTCTGAAACATAAACTAGCCATAAAAAGCAACTCACCCTCCTGTTTGCAATATCTGCTTAATTGTGCCTGCATCTTCCGTTCACCCACTCAGTCTGTTTAATGTCAAAAGATAAAGGAGGGAAAAATAATAAGGTTAGTTTGGCAGAACTAGTGCTTTGCAACCTCCTCTTTCCTGGCCTGCCCCGCTCTGTCAATTCCCATTGGGCATGATTCTCCTCTGCTCTGTCTGACTGCAGTCTGAGATGGCTGTTTCCAGGTGTTTGATCAGTGCAGGAGACCCAAAACCTTCCATTGCCCTGGGCAGAAGGGTCTCTGCCAGCACTGTGGGAGCCCACAGACACACTCACACTCAGGCACCCTTGGGATGGCTCAGTGGGACATGCTCCTCAGCCCTCTGGGGGAATAATTTCTGAGAAGGGAGTATGCAAAGGCCAAGCAGGACCAGCACAGCACTGTCCAAGGTGAAGACTCTGCCCAGGCAAGGTCCCAGTCAGGGCTGTTTCTGAGGTGCTCTGGCAATGGTCCTCTGTTACCATTTCTTGTGTACTGAAGACCTCATAAGACTGAGACACGGTGGTTAGCATGTTTGAATCCACAAGGCTGAACTGGTTACTTGTGTAGTACAAGTGCCTGAGACCATGAACTCAAGAGCTGCAGAGAAGCACATGTAGAGGGTATCGGCATTTTCACCTTTGTCAATCAAACTTTCACATCTCATTGAAAGAAATCACTGAGTTGTTCTGGAAAAAGCCATATTCCCTAACTCTGTGTTGAATTCACGTTAAGGATGACCTTTAATTCTCGTCTTACTCTTCTCTTGAGGTAATTTTTTTTCAGTTTTCTGGAAGTTTCCGCCTGATCCAGGTACTTGTGAAAACCAATGCAAATGACCCAGAAAGACCCTCAAAGATTTATCTTACTACTGTTTGGTCTAGATTAGCTGTCAACACCCGATTGTAAAGAACCTAGCTTTACACTGCATCCTCCATTGCTGGGACACAAAGCATCTTATTATCATGTGATCTAATTATGTTGCTTAATTTTAATCTCCTTAGGGAGCTAGTTTTGGAAAAGTCTGTCATTTCTGTCTTTCATGAACAATTCTGCCACTTTTCTTGTAATAGAGTTTTAAGTTTCCTTTGCTTCTTAATCATACTTTAAGACATTTCTATGTCATTAGCTTTGCTGATCTTTGTACTGCTGTCATTCTACTTTCCGTCAAGTTTTCGTGGTCACAGACCTGTAGAACAAGCAGGGCTGGAAGGTGCCTCTGGAGGTCACCAGGGTCAGGACTCTCCTCAAAGCAAGTCAACTAGATCAGGGTCCTTGGGTTTTTGCCTAGGCAAATTTTAAGTATTTCCAAAAGCCAAGATTCTACAACCTTTTCAACTCCCATATTTAATCACCCTTATGCTGAAAACATTTTTGCTAACATTTAATTGGAATTTCCCATACACCAGTGTGTGTCTGCTGCCCCTTATCCCACCACGGGGAAGCTCTGAGAAGTCTGTTTTGTCCTCACCCTCTCATTTGGCAGCTTCAGATAATTATGAGAGGTACTTGAGTATTTTCTCCTCCAAGCTGAACAGACCCATTTCTCTCAACCTCCACTTGTGCACATAACCTCCAGCCTCTACATGTCTTGGTGACCTTTTGTTCCACTACATTGTCTCTCACACTGGGGAGCTCCAAACAAGATAACAGCATTCCAGATGTGCCTCACTAGTGCCAAGCAGAGGGTAATAATTGTGTTTCTCCACCTTGTGTTTGGAAGTTAAGTCTAACATGGCTGTTTTGGCCACATCTTCCTCCAACTCAGGACTGCCTGTGTCCCTGCTGCAATGCCCTGTAATTGCCATTTGCCTGGGATTGCAGTGCGTGGATCTGGGCAAGCTCAGAGACGGCTCTGGGGCAAGCTGGTGCCACGTTCACAATGTCTGCGTGGCAAGGGCTGCCCTGGCCTTGTGCCTGTGCACGGTGCTTCACCCACGTGTGTCCCTGTGCACCACCATCACTTAGCACTGACTGCTCTCCTTGAACTCTTCCTCTTTCATGAATGTTTTAAAGGATGTTTTATAACGTATTATTAGCAAGGTTTTTAAAATATTTTCTCTTGCAACCTTGAAAATGGGGAATTGGAATAAACAAAAGCACAACTGAGCTGAGCTTTTCTCAAACTGAGTGGAAAAGCACAAGCTGTGAACCTTTGGGCTTAGCTCCCTGCCTGGCCCCATGCAGCAGCAGTGCCCAAGGGCAAGATCTCACCCTTCATATACAGATTGTTTATGTTACCTTGTCACCCTTCCTATCCTGACTTTCTCCAAAACAAAAGAGAAAAATCACCTCATACAAGAAGTGTGGAGAACTACTCTTCCAGTGGTGAAAAAATGTTTTGAATGGATTATCGCATTCTCTCTGTATCACTCCACACAAAAATATACATCTGACCCTACGGGAATCAGAGATCAGGGGGGTAAAGCCTTCAGGACAAACCATTTCTGTCTCTGTGCTTGTACTGTACCTGCCAGACTGAGGTTTCATGCCCATCAGGACAGCCCCACTGAATAATCTGAATCACAGCAGCTTTTAGAGTACCCTCTCTTGGCACTTGAGAGAGGGTTGCACAACTCCCGGATCAGCAGTTTCCGCACAGTTTGAAGGAACGCAGTGCTTGAGTGTTCATGTTGAACTTTTCAAAGAAACTGAAGAGGATCAAATGAAGTATTTTATTGAATTCTAAATATAGAGCGGGGTTTTTTTGTTTGCATGCTTCTTTTCATCAGAAGAAATGTTTGAAACAAAAAGCCCATGGCAAATTAGAGGGAAGGAATGCCACATTTGGAAAGTGCCAAAATTAAATATTCCTGCTTTGGAAGTTTGCCTCACACTCTCCATCATGAGCCATTCGAGGATTTTGATATCAGACCATCACATTTTTCACTTGACCTGATGCATATTTTTGTTACAAAGTCCAATATTTTTGCAAAATGCAAATAGAACATTTTCCTAATCTGGCCAGAAAGGATGGCCACACAAAGAAGAGTGCTCTTGCTTTTGTAAACTCAGAGTTCATGGGCACTGGTATTGAATAGAAGAATCAGTTGCATCAAAATGGCAGGCTTAAAAATCTCATAGATGATGGTAAGCTGCCCATGGCAATGTCACAGGAGATTGTCACTAAGTATTCATAAACACATCTGCAGCACTGCAACACATCTTCTCCAAAGACATTTGTCAATCTGTCCCTGACATCAGAGTTTGCCATAAAAAGCAAGAGAATTCAAAGCAACGTTTACTGGCTATTTCCTCTGTGAAGCTTCACTTTCTCTATAGCTCTTCTGTTCTCATAATAATATGCTGAAATCTAGTCAGAATATTTGAATCTTAGAGAAACAAAACACAGCTGAAGTAGCTGGAAGGCAAAGGGCTTGGGAGGCAATTTCCTCTGATTCATCAGGAGACAAAGGCAGAGCGATGGCTGTGTTTGTGTTAATAACAGTGGAATTGCCTCCCTGGCACTGTTACCCTGATATTTCTTTAGCTCTTGATGTCATGCCCCATCTCACAGCCCCCCACTCCTGTGCTCTCAGACACAGCCAGGCTGGATATGTCCAGGGGAGGCCACAGCAGCACCTCCTGCTTTCCCCACCCTGTGGCACTGCCCTGAGCAAAGTGAGTCTGGCAAACGGAGCTGCCCAGCTCCATATGGGTATTCCTGTCACAACTGCCAGCCTCCCCATCAAAGCCTTGTTTTCCTTACTCTGAGCCCTCCCATCATCCCCCATTAAGAATCAAGCTGACTTCACCCTCTCTGTGACTACATCCCTTGGGTTGGGGTCCTCCACTGGGGGGGAAGGACGGCCAGGAAAACATTGTCAAGCTCTTTCACTGACATCAACTGGTGGGACCCAGTATCTCAGGCAGCTCTGCTGGGTGCTGTAAAAGACACAACACCTTCACTGTAGTATCATCTCAAGGGAAATGGTTTTATTTGCACATGTGTAACTCCCCAGGCAGAGGCAGAAGACAGAGAGTGCAATGCCATCAAATGAGAATTAAACTCTGTGTCATACTGCAAAATGTCAACTAAATTAATTCCAGTTGTAAGCTCCCTGCACATATCCCAAAAGGTAGAGGAGTGCTATGTACACAAGACTAGAGACACTTCCACACACAGACATTGCAGGGGAATTTCTGCACCACAGCAGGTCTGAAGAGAATACTATGTAAATATGAGTTTAGTCAGCCTCTGCTTTCCATTGCTATCTTCAAGATATTTGTGCTTGTAGAGGGAATCTTTCCCTCTAAGCCATGCCCACTTGGCCCTGTGGGATTTATAATCTCCTAGTTTATGGTCCACTGATGAAAGGCATCTGACAGTGCCTTGGCTTTGTTTAGATGTGACTTTCTGGCAGGACTTTCCAATGCAGTGTCAGGGGCTGTCAGACCCACAGACCACCCCCCCCTACTGGGGGCTCCAGTAAAGCATCACTGCAGCTTCCCCATTTTTTTGGGGCAGAGGGACCTGCTGGCAACAGGGGTGTTGTGGAGCTACAGCCTAACACCACCCACCAAGGGCAGGTTGGGGTGGCGGACTCCACACTTCCTAAAACGCTGAAGAAGCAGGTGTGTTTGTGTATATATACATATAGGTATGCATGTATTTACAGACTCAAGGAGAGCAGTGTGCACATTATACACACAGTACTGTTATTATTGTACATATATACATTCATATATACAGCATAATGCAATAGAATATATATCTCTCCAAAAAAAACCCAACACTTTTATGGACTTTAATTGCCAAACAAACCTATTAAAAGCAAGCAGGTTGTTTCACCTATTTCTGCCATTGCAGCTGTGTCCAGAGCAGGTCTCCAAATTCTGAGTTATAACCACTACTCTTGTAGAGAAAACAATCTCCTAAAATAACTCTTTTTCTGTACTTTGCACTTTGAAAGATGTTTGGAAAGCAATTGGTCGCTGTAAATCACACAGAAGACTCTTGAGTGGTCTCCTGTTGTGCAGCTCTTGTGCCTGTTGCATCCTACCAGTCCTGTAAGCACCAGCAGAGCCAGCAATACTCATCTCAGCAGTGTCTTTCCATTTGGAAGGCTGCATCCAAAAACCTGGATCTCACCACAGAAGTGACATTGGCTCCAGCTGAGTAGATGATTACCTTTCTGTAACATGCAGTGGCCATTAGTAGGCTTATAGAAATAAATGGCAAATATGTGGCAATCCAGGCCCGAGAGAATTCACTCAGCCTCGAGGTTATAAAGGTCATGCTAATTCTGCAGGTGCAGGGATGAGAACCAGCTGCCTCTGCTTGCAACCAGTAACACCCACAATTAAGAATGGAACCCATTTACTCTGGTAAGACAGAAAAAATTGCATTTGCAACATGTAAACGTAAACAGATTAAGAGGGGTATGCAGAATCAGACTACCAACCTCTGCTGTTGGGATTTAAAACCTGACTTTGGCAGATGCCATTGCCTGGGCCATGGAGCAGACAGGACACACAGCTGAGGAGTTACAGTCCATGAATGCTCCTCAGAAAGCCTGGCACTTCAAGAGCACAGCAATTACACTACACAGGGAGGCCAAGCAGCTCCAGCCATAAATCATGGCTGTTAGTGTGTGTACTGGGACTTGTGGCGTGAGACACAAGAAGTGGTCTGAAGTTAGACTGTCTGACAGCACAGAAATCCCCGATTAACTGCCAGTGGTTCTGCCTCTTTCCTGCTCTGGAAGAGTAAAGGACTCATCTGACAGCAACGCCAGGGATTTATTGAGTTTGGCTCTGGGTAACACAGAGCAGAAGTTACTGCTGGCTGCGGTTTTGATTTCTAACACTGCAGCAAACTGCAGGTAGAAACATTTTTCTTCATTTTGGCTTGCAGGACCTGATCCTCTCATGCACATGGAGGCCTTTTGGCAGGACAGTCTCTCCTGCTTCATGTCCTGCAGTGCAAAAAGGGAGCCCAGGCTCCTCTGCCTTTTGTCCTCCCCTCTGCAGCAGCCAAATATTTTAGTAGAGATGAGAACAGCATTTCTTAGAGGTGGCGAATAATGTGTAACTAATCCATTGGCCCCTAAACATAGAGCTAAAGGTCATAGTCACAACACACCCAAAATACAGTGGTGTAAATTTCCAGTGAAACCAACTACAACTGCTGCAGGTTTAGAGCAGAATAAATCACAGTTATACTGAGGCAATTGTACCGAGAGAGAGCAGAGAAGCTCTCTGGTATCTCCTCCTTACCCTGACGGAATAAACTATTCTTATGCTATTCAACTGAGCCTCTTATTTATGCTGCATATCTAGAAATATAAACGTTATGATATGTTAAAGGTAAAAATACATATACTCACAGAACTGTCTGTTAAAACTACAAGTTCTGAAGTAGAAATTTATGGGGAAGAAAATAAAGAGATAAAGGAAAGTGAATATTGGTTATGAAGAGAACACGGAGAGTGAGAAAGAAGCCAAGGGACAATACTGTGACCCTGCTGAGGCACAGTCCTACCAGATGCCTTAGAAACCTCTTGCCTGTGCCCTGTCCATAGGCACCTTGGCAAGAATCTACCTGCCAGGATGTGTTGTCCCCATGTGCCACTTCTAGGGTCTGCCAACCTGAGGGTCTGTGGCAACATCTGCAGCCGGAGAGGAGTGGGCAGAGGGTGCACTGACTCCAGCTCTCCCAAGGATTGGCTCAACATATATTTGAGAATGTTTTTCTCAATTTCCCCTTTCTATTTTTAATTTTTATTAAGGTATGTTATAGTATGGTCTGGTCAATTGTTGCTCCTACATCTCAGCAAATTCTGATCTCAGGGATGGCTGGGAGGCTGAGGGAGGAGGCTGACTCTGTATCTCTCCCCATCATCCCACTTGTGTGTCTACCCCTGCCTGCTGCAGGGAAAGCGATGGCCCCTGGGGCATCCTGCAGCTTCCTCCTCCTCCTTCCTTCCTAACTCCTATACAGGGAGGATTTTTACCATCAGGGGTTTGGTTTTCATCTCCCATATGAAAGGGAAAACAGGGTAGGAGAACAGCAAAATTGGGTTCAACAAAGATACATGGGGATAAATGGTAAGGCAGCATCTGATAACCACAAAAAAAGCTTCATCCCCATCAGGCTCTGCACAGGTGTCCCAGAACAGCCTTACCTCTTTGGGCAGGAATATCCAGGAGCCTCCCCACCACAAGGAGCAGGCAGAGATCTGCTGGCTGGGAGGTGCCTNCAGTGTCCCTGGGTATTGTTGGGACTCTTCTTCTCACTGTTCTGCTGGGCTGTTCCTGTCCCCCCTCCCTCTCCCCCCCACCACGTTCTGTTGGTGATCTGTTGGGGATCCATTGGGGTTCTATTGGGATTCCATCGGGATTCTGTTGCTATGGTTCCCACATTGCCACGCCACATGTCTCAGTCAGGGAGGTGGGGGCTCCTGCCAGCTTGCAGCCCTTCCTGGACATTTTGGTGGGGCTGTGGGAGATTGGCCGGGGCTGGGGGATGGAGGGGACAGGGACTTGCTGTGGTGGAGGATGTGTGAGATCACATGCAGAGATGTCAGGCCTGCCTGGCACGCTGGAAGTGGGACACCAGCCTGTGAGCTTGTCCCGAGGAAGGATCGTGCTGCTGGCACCTGAAGCACCCTGCCCCAGCAAGCCCTGAGCGTGAGTCGCCCTTCTGTGCTTCTCCAAAAGGAGAGCCTGGGCATCTCATCATCCAAGTCATGGTGGACAGGTTCCACCCAAGTGTTCCTTGCTGTTCTTTTTTGCTGTGTGCTGCATCTTGAGCCTTCTCTGGCATGAGCTGCCCCCATGGGCCACAGCACACCAACATCCTCACCCCATCCATCTGCCAGTGCTGGAGCATAGGGTTAGTAACCCCTGCTGTCCTCAAAAAGGGCTCTCCAGCTTGTTGGGTTTAGGTCTTTTGTATATGTGCCTTTTATTTCTACCATCCAGAGGTGAAATAAGGTTGCTGCTTATTCTGGCAGCTGAGTGTCTGAGCTGAAAGGGCTTGGGGAAGTTGCAAAGGCTAATGACTTGGGCAAAAGCTGCTTCTACATTTCAGAGATTTCTTGAAAGGAGAGCCAGGTTTAAAGGGAATGCTTGCCTGAGTCCAACTGTGAGATGTACTGGTGCTGTCAGGAAGTTGTGGCTCCATCTCTGCTGCCTCCAGCTGTGCTTTACCCTCTGCAGTCAGTTCCTTTAAGTCCCTCCATCAGACTCTGTCGGGTACTTTCCACTCTGGCAACTGTGTTCATTGTGGACCTGGGGGCTGGTCTTACAAGACTCAGAGAGAGGAATTTGCCTTGTGCTCGCCAGTGTTTCGGTGTTTTTAAAAATATCTTAAGGGAACAAATGAGAATGGGTGAAACAAAAAACCACATAGCCAGGTCAGCGGTCACGCATCTGGGCTGCCTGCAGAGCCCTCTGCTTTATGTGTCCTTCAGCTTAATGCCACAGCCCGATTTTCCTCATCGTGGGACAAGCCATAAAAATGGAACCAAAATGCCAGTGTGTTTGATATGTGGTTCTAGAAGTAACAATTGATGTGGTGGGTCTGGAGGAGTTCTCCTCCTCCTGGATCCTGCTGCAAAGCATGGAGAGAAAACACCAGACGATGGTCAAAGATGATGTCTGGGGCCAGGGGCAGTGCTCGCCTCCTACTCGGACAGTTGTGATATCAACTTTCATCTTGTGCTCCAATATTTCCCTAAGAGCATGGAAGTTTCTTATGCAATGGTACTGTCACACATGGGCTGGGGCACAGATTCCCATTGCAGAACAAGGAGTGGTTTTGTGGAGGCGGGGGACATTCCCTAATATACATTTATTTAAATCAAAATAGTTTATTGTACAGAACATATCTCTAATACCCTATAGATTTTATAATTCCCTTTAATTTCTCACCAGGAAAAAGTCAATTCCTGCATGACAGGGAAGCCAGAGGAAAGAATACTTCAGTCTGCTCAGCAAATAGGGACCTGTTTTTAATCCAAAGGCCCTCTGTTAGCTCTTACCTACTTAATGTAAAAACGGGATTTGCTACACATACAACTTAATCCCCTTTTTATATTTGCATAGGGATCCTGCAGCATGTGTATGAACAGTTTTTGAGATAAGAGAGGGAAGGCCTTGGGAGTCAAAGTCATTGTTTTTGCATGAAGTATTTGATACTAAACATAAATATTGAGACGACTGGATTCCCGTGCACTTGCAGACTTCACTCTCGTGCTCCTGAAGATTTTCACCTTATATCCAATTATTAAGAGCCTGGCTGTAAGTGAATGTAAAAAAAAAATACACGAAGCCTTTATAGGCACCTACTGGGCTTCATTTTCCAGTTAAAAGGAGAGACAGGTTATAGACAAAACAGAAGCAAAGGTGGTGTACTTCTCATCTCCCTCCAAAGAGTGTGGCTAAGGAGGGAATACGCCAGGCAGTAGAAATCAAGCCCTAGGGAAGGGACGTTCTCCAGTGGTGACCTCGAAGGGGATTGAAGCTGGAGTTCCTGTGGCGCACATTCATCAACTCCACTCATTGTAATTCGCATGATTTACGTTCTCACAATCATGATTAGGTGGTGAAAAAAAATGATCTACATGAAGGTTGACTTCAGAAAGCGACATTCTTTGTCCAAATCCAATCAAGCCCCGCAGCATGCAGTCCTTTGGATTTAGCATTAATTTTAATACGTGTGTCCCTGAAAGTAACCCTTCTGGCTTTGGAAACCTTAGAGATGAAGAGACTCTTGGGTAAGTACTGGGCAGAAAATTATGTCTGAGAGCTGTCATTGCTTTCTCCAAAGGCAGTTTTGCTGGAGTGAAGAATGGGAAGCACTGGCATTAAATTAATTTTAAAAATGTAGTCAGAGACAACTTGGTGGGGAAATTTACTTCTCCAGACATAAAATGGGGTCCAGAGAGCTCCTCCAGAATGGCTTGTGGAGTTGCTATGATCTCAACAGTGCAATGCAGTGAGCAGCAGACTTTTGCCTTACTGCTGGCAGTGTAATCAGATTTTTGCTCTTTTGCTTCTAATGGCTGTGATAAGACTGGCAAAATGTCTCTACCTTTGGATGTAAAATCCCTCACGCGCTTGATGTCGTTGGGACTTCAATAGGCCAAGGTTTTACACTGAAGCCTCCTTGTTGCTGCATCTCAAAGCTTTCCAAGATAGTCAAGTAACAGTCTGATTTTTGCCTGCTGACATGTTTGGGCTCTTCTTTTCAAGTCAAAGAACAGAAACCAGCAAATTGCATGGGCAAAGTGAAAAACAGGGTAAAATAGGAGGGTAAATCCCTAGGCAGCATCTCTCCATCATGCCTTTCTACATCATCTTGCTGTATCAAACTTCAAAAGCAGATCTTGCCGAATGAGCAGGAACAGTCTGTGGCCAGTCATCCAGGCAAATGGCTCATGGAGGGGAGGAGGAAATCAGAAGAAATCTGTTACTTAGCTACTGGAGGCTGAGAAAATGAACTCGCACCCAAAACTTGTGTGGGTTCAATCAGACAGACAAATGAGCAAGAACATTTTTATTAGCATGCTACATACCTAATAACGTTTTAGAAACTATTAGCCAGCCACACTACAGCAGTGACAGCTTTCCTATGCTCTTGAGTGGTTCTCCCACCCTACAATTTTTCTCCTACGAACAGAAGGCTGTAGTGCTGATTGCAAAGGACACATACATAATTATAGGGCTTGTTATTAGCAGAGTCTGGGAAATCAAAAGTCTGCAGTTCGTGTGATGTAGAGAATGATGAAGCATCTCAAATCACGAATGTGATTCAAAGTAGGGTCTCGGAATTTGCACATTTATTTTCCCCATTTAATCCGTGGGAAAGCCTATTTGCAGCAAGATTTGGAATGCTTTCCACTTCTTTTTCTTGACTTCTGCCAAAAGTAAAGTTTGAATGTTTTCCCGACATCTTTATCCCATCAGTCTGTCAGTCAGTCTCACAATGTCCTTCATGCAAACCTATCAGGGCACTCTATAATCTAGTGTTTAATACATGTCTTGAAGTAAAACAATGTTTGACAACACCTCAAAGCCTTGAAATCCTGCTGCATGCAAGCACAACCCAGCAAGCTACTGGGGCATGCTGTATCTTTGCTGCCCTTGGAGCACGTTCTTGGCTGGTCACAGCACTGCAGGTTTGTTGTCCTGAGGTGTGGCTACTCAGGAATGACCTTGGGAAAGGATGGGAGCAGGGCTGTTTCCAGTTGGCACACACCTCTGTCCCTGTTAAGAGTCTGCTTTATAGTCACACTCAAAACAGATATATTGTTTAGATTAAAATGGAGAGAGAGACAGAGAGAAAAGAAAGCATTCAACAGTAAAGATGTGGAGTGAGGGAAAACAGGCACTTCTTACTGTGTTGCTGCAGGCTTCGTATAGATAACAAGCCATTAAACTTTATGACCAAGTTCTTGGAGTAGTACTGGTTTGGTTGTTTTTATGCTGCAGTTGCCTGCACAAGTTTTGGACTGCTTTTGACCCCTCTCTCCCCCTGCACTTTCCTCCCTTCCCCCTGCCCACTTCTGGGAGATATTTGGTCCTTTGAATAAATCACACCTCTTCACTTTTCATGGGCTGGTTGTCACTTCCAGTGTCTGTCTCTTAAGGACAGTCCATCAGGTGGAGCTGATCTCGTTTGGTGATGGTATAAAGCACATCTGAGCTTTTATCTTTCCAGTGCATGTTGCTAGAAATTTCCTGTGCTGGTACTCACTAAGTTAGTGAGTGTTGTCTTCATGGCTCAAAATACTCAACTCCAAAATCCCTGTTTTGTTGCATGTGGTATACATGGAGAGAAAACTTGGTATTTCTTCACAATTTTAATCTGGGAAAAAAATACAGAAGAAAGGGTCATTTCTAATTCCAGGGTTCTCAATTTTCACAAGAAAAAATATAGATTCTCCAACCCTTCTTCCTTCTTACACCCTCTTTTGGGACTAATATATCTTAACTAGTTCTAAACTTTGAATGAACCCCAGAGGAGACACAGCTTGTCTCAGCCAGACATAAAGTCATAAAGTACAAAAGTGAAAAAAAAAAAAAAGAACATGGAGAAGAAAGAATACCAGTGAATTTTTTGAAATTGGATGGAAGAAACTAGATAGTGATGTGCAAATGTATGAAGGAATACCAGAGCAACTTAATTTAGAAGGATGTGGTAGTTGAACCCACGTAAATATTCCAAATCTTAGTCCTTGTAAGTTTTGGGGGAAACCCAGGGCAAGCTGTCAGGAGAGGAATAATGTGATCTTGATGTTGCTAATAAACTGGTGACTGTGGAATTCTGAAGCAGCTGCAAATGATATAAAGAGTTTACCAGAAAAATTGAAAATGGGAAGAAAGCTGTGAGTAGAGAAAGAGAGAGCAATAAAATTATGTTTCAAGGATTCTGATTCCCTTTGATATAATATGTCAAAAGCTGGAAATATCCAGTCATGGGCTGTAAACAGCTTTGACAATCTGATTGATGTGTGCATTAACTGAATTCATGACATAAAATATATGATCCTTCAAGTGCTTATTTTCCCCCATGAAAATGATTACCATGAGCACTTTGCGCAGTGACATGTATGTGAACTTGTACCTGTGATTTCTCAGACACAGTACAAAAGACTGTCAGTATAATGAAGAGACACTATCTCTATCCTTTATTTTAAATGTATTTGCAAATGACAAGGCATTTAAAACAACTATCTTTTTAATAAACTTCTTGTTCTGACCTGATTTTAGTTCTTTTGTTACCCACATCTGCTTTTCTTTACTTAGGAAGTTTTGCAGTGATTCTGTTGTTTGGGGGAGAAAAAAAAAAAAGGTTGTGGGATGTTACTTATCAGGTATTGATGTTTCATATGCATAATATGGAAGTAATGCTGCTTCAGATGTCTGTGAGTGCCTGTGCTTCCAGTGCTATGTTTTCCTCACAAAAACAGATATCCCACAGAAGGATAACAGTTTCACTTGGCATAACCATTCACCTAAATCTGAGAAGCAGTTTCTTTAGCAGGGGTCCCCGGAGATCTGCAGCTCAGCCCTCACCATCACCAAGGCATGGCTGTGCTTTGGTGGCAGCTGTGCATCAAGAATGAAGGGTTTCAACAACGAGGCAAGCAATTTCTGATCTCATTTGCTCAAGTGTGCTTATTGCATCTGAATTTTTGCCTTTAAACAGTACTGCCTGGGGCTTCCCCAAAAGAGGAAATATGGGGGATGTGTGTAGATGTAAATGGAGATGGCTGGCGATGGTTTCTAAGGGCTCTGTGTTTGGTGGGATGGAGCTGGTGCAAAGAGAAGGAATTGGAAATAGTGGCAGATAACAGAATGGAGAGGACTCTAAGGGCTGTTTGCAATCACACTGGCCAGGGGAGCTGGAGGTAGCCAGCTGTCTAGTCTGTCTGCTTTTCTCTTCTGAGGCAGAGTTCCGTGAAGTAGATCCTCATAGTGTGGTCTTATATAACAAGGAAGATAATTCTGGGAAGAAAATCACAGAGCAAAGGTAAATATGACAAAGCAAAGACAAATAATTAGGCAGATGTCTCATTATTTGCAAGAGATCATCCGTTGTCATTAGAAACAAAGTAACTTCTCCCAGGGGTGAGAAGGAAATTTGACCTCTATAAAGATCCAGAAGTCAAAAACAGAGCCCCCCTCCTTTCTTTTTAACTTTATTTTTAGCAAGCTTTATGATTCTTGAAGGCTAGAAGTTAGCAAGGCTGAACCTAGTCAATGAGACTGCAGAGTACAGCAGATAATGGTATCTTTGATCAATCAGGCAAAGCAGATAAAGATGCACTGCAAAAATTGGCCTGTGAGCCACAGAAATATCTCTTTTTCTGTCATTCAGCAATTCTTGGGATAAGACTTGGAGAAATTAATCAGCATTGAGGTGGAAGGTTAGGGAGATACGGGCTGATGGCATGTACCTTGTCTGTAAGGTGATGGCAGGCTTTAGTTTAGTCATTTCAGATGAGGCTTCCCAGGTCACTGGAGTGCCCCTTTCTGCCTCAAAAAGGTGGAGTTGGGATGCTGTCTTCTTATTAAGGTCAGGTAGAAATCTTTGCTAGAAATAGAAGGACAGTCTCCAGGTACCTTGTTAGATACAGAAGATGTGACAATCACAGCAGCAAATAATACAAACCATCTCATGGCTCTGGAAAAACTTTTTCATAAAAGGAGGGCTGACAGAGATTCAGCAGAACAACTGTACTTTTCTGTGATGGTTCAAGCTTGTGAATAAACATGCAATCAGGCACACGTTTAGAGGAGCAGTTGTGCAGCTTTCTACAAGCTACTAATGGCAGCTTGGCTTCAGACAGGAACTAGCTGCACATTGCTAGTACAGGAACCAGTGTCCTTGGTGTTTGTCCATTCAGCAGTGATACCTGGTCTGTGATCACCTGCAATGCACTGACAAACAAAACCAGTAAATCATATTCCTGACACCCTGTCTGTGCAGAAAGTGACTTTGGTAAGTGTCCTAGGTTACAATGTAAGATGTACCCAAAAGCATGTATTCTGTTATCATCTTCACAAGCTGTTAAAGCAGGTGGGGCAATGTTCCTTATCTCCTACCATGACTCATCCCTGATAACTCCCTCCGGGAGCTATCTCTGTTTAATGGGCAATTAAGGACCCACCGCATGACTCAGAATTACATCAGTCCATTGTGAGATGCTCCGCCCAGGGGGGAGGAGCCAAGCATTCCCACCTGGATATAATCTGGGGTTTGGAACAGCACAAACAGCTCTTACCTACTGGATTCCCAGAGGACAAGAGCTGCTGTTGGACCTTCAAGTGAAAAACCAGACCTTTCTACAGGATCACTGCTTTAACAGGACCACTTCATCTGGACTGCTAGCACCACCCTGGCTAACAGGGTGTCAGACTGTATCCTGACTCTGTCAGTTTTCTTGTACTCTCGCATTTACTTTTGAAAATTTTCCTATTAAAATATAATTCTGACTTGTGATCTCCCACTGGTTTGTTTTCAAACTAGTACGGTAAGATAGGAAGGGTGACACAAGCACGATGTGTAACCTCAGTGTTTGTGCTATGCAAAGCAGCATTTCAGGTAATGGGCTGGCTGCCATATACTGTGTGTTTATGTTGTACAGAAAGCTCAGATGGATTATGGTTTCTACCAAAATGCTCAGGTTAGATACCACGCAAAATATTTTAATGGGCATCACATATATCTGCCACCTCATCCCTGCATACAGGTGGAAAGGGAAGAGCTGTCCTTTCCCTAAGCAGAACAGGCTCAGCTTTGCTTCTTGTACAGCCAACTCTGCCCAGACCAGGAGTGCTCAGACCTAGTGGTGTCTGCTCAAACAGGGCTGGCAGCTCAGCCACAGAACATGAAATATGCTGCAAGAGACACCTTGCAGAAGAGACCTTTCCACTGTAAATCAGAGGTACAAAGCCTGTTTATGTGTAAGTGACCTCACTGAACACCATATAAGAAACCTTGCACAAGGGGTGGCTGCATTGCTTGAGTGCACCGGGGAAGAGCTGGTCCCAAAAGGACCCTGGAGGCGAGCCAAGGGCCTGTGAAAGCTGGTAGCACCCAGCTGATGTGCAGCTGCACGGTCACAGTGCCTTGTTCTTGACCACATAGGAAGGGTCACCTTCACCCTTCCCATCAGCAATCTGACTGCAGTTCACATTTAGCAATGCAGAACAAGGTTACAGCTTTTTTTGGCGAGTGTCTCTGCCCACCTTATCACATGACTGCCACACCTAAGCCTTTTTCTTGGACTTTTCTGACTGAATCACTGGCATTACCGTAATGTGAACATCTTTGTGGAATTTGTGCCTTTACCTAGGCAGGATCTGTGCTTTGGCTGAGATGTGTGGGTCTTTTTCCTTCTGGATGGTTAAGAGTGAAAGCTCTACAACGAGTAAGGAACAACAATAGTAATAAAAAGCAGTGTAGTATTTTTTAAAGCCCAATAACTCTGCACTTGCTCCTGCTGAGATACACCTTGCTATGAAGCTTATGTCACTAATGGGGCTGTTCATTTCAGTGAGGCAAAGCAGCAGGGACATTATAATTAATAATGCTTAACAGGAAACAAGTTATTGTGCTTGGGGCAGAAGGGCAAAAACTGTTCTCTATTATTTTTTGAAGAGTTAATTGGTAGTAGGCAAAGATTTGCTGCGTTGAGCCAGCAGGTGCTGCTTTATGACTACATTAATGTTAATGATATCCTCTGGACACATATGAAGACAGGTTAACCTGTTTCTTTCTCATTGCATTTCTCTGGGTGGATGTGTGTTCTGGTTCCAGTGATTTTTTTGAGTGCCACCACAGAGCACTTGGACAGACAGCGACCCTAAATTTGCACAGAGGTTTGCAGGCAGTTTTGGAAAACCAGGTAACTTTTGTAACCTCCATTCACCCCAGGACAGACTTTGTAGGTTTAAAGTTGAGGGAAATGGGTAAAAGGGACTGCTTCTCTGGCACAAAATCATTCCTAGGGGTTACATAACACTTCTAAAATTGCCTGCTTAATTGTTCCTAGGTGTGCTTAACAATAGTACCTGGGTTCTAACTGTTTATTCTCTTATTTCATTGCTGAAACCTCTCTTCTTCTGGCATACCATTAAAAGAGTACTCTGGCACCAATTTAAACCCTGGGATGAGCAGATGTTGAAATTGTGTTCCTCTAAGCAAAGTGTGCCATGGCCCATCAAGGCATGATATGTGCTAAAAAAGGTAAACCAGTGCTCCACAGAGTTTGAAATGATCTCGGTTCAGTACCACTCCACATTCAAGTTTAGTTATGAGCCTATATTATCCTTTTTTTAATGTGCTTTTTGCATGTCTAGTTTGGCAAAATTACACTGTCTAGCACTAAGCTTCAGGCATCCTTCAAGATATTTATATCTTTCATTAGGTGCTTGCTTTGCACAAGCCCATCAGCTCCAGTAAAAATCTGTGTGCCATTGTAATGGGCAAAAATGCTGTGGAAGGATAGTCCTGGGAGCTGAGTATAGAGCTGTGTGAAAATCGGGTGACAGCGCTACCATTCGAGAAACCCACTGGGTAAAGATTGATTCTGAAAGCCAAATCTGATTTTTAATAAGATTACCAGGTGAGTCCTGTGCCTTATTAGAAGTCTGCTCCTGCAGGTCTAGTGATAAAAAAATGGGAGAACAAATCTTGCATGCCTATAAAGACTGAGAGAGTTGTACACAGCTGTGTTTGCCCAATAGAACATGGGTACCACTCCAAGTAAGTAATTTCAAAATTTCTTGGAAGATGATGCATGAGTAATCAGAAAGGGCAGCGGGGCAAGACTCCATATAAAATCTTAGGATGGTTACAGCACTGGTGCCACAGCCAGAGGCTCAGCTCCTTAGATCATGGGACTCTCTTTGAGAAACCTGATCTCCTGGGAGCTGATGGAATTCATTTTCCAGAGAAGGGCAAGAGCATCTTTGCCTATAGACTTGCCAGGCTGGTGAAGAGGGCTTTAAACTGATGTTGCCAGGGGAGGCATCCCACTCCTACCAGTGTGATGCCAGTGCCACCCAGAGATGCTCAGAGCCTGGAGAGGGGTCACAGGTCAGCAGGAGAGCACCTGAAGAGCAGCACAGTGTGATTCCAGCCACTCCAGCCAGTAGATCAGCTTAAGCGGGGGGGCCCAGCTTAAATATCTCTATCAAATACAAGCAGCATGGGGAATAAACAAGAGGAATTGGAGAACTGTGCATGCCTGCAGGGCTGTGATGGGCTGGCTTCTGTGACTGGAGAGTTGGAATGAAGGGATACAGGCTCTTTAGGGAGGACAGGATGTGGAGACAAGGAGGAAGTCTCATCCTCTATGTCAATGACCAGCAGGAGTGCATGGAGCTCTGCCTGGGGATGGATGAGGTGCCACCTTGGAGCCTGTGGGTTTGGATTAAAGGGAGAGCAGAGAAAAGTGACATAGTAGGGGTCTGCTGTGGGCTTGATAGCATAGGGTTAAAATGCTTTTAAAATTGNTAAAATTGTAGTAGCTCAGGTAGACCTTGATTGTTTCTGTTAAACCTTGTGGCTCTGCACCTGTGTACCCCCCCCTTCCGTGGAGCTGAAAGCGATGGTTGCTTGGGAGGTGAGCGTGGTGATTGTTGCTCACAACGAGAATCCTAAGGAACGAACGGCAAATGTAGGGAGTATTGCTGGGGGGGTGGCTTGAAGCTTATGCTTGAATAATTGCAATGGGACCTGAGGCTTATGCCTGACTGATTATAATAGAACAAGGTGTGGCTAATAATTCTATGGCAGTTATGTAAGGGAAGGGTATAAATGTGTTCCGCTTAGAAGTAATGTCGGAATCTGATTTGGGTCTGTACCCCGATTCCCGAGCGCTCCTAAGTAAAAGCACCTGCATAATCATGCTGTGATTATGTCCTACGCTAACAGGCTGCCTGACCAGGAAGACTGAGGGGATTAGTTCCCCTGTAGACAGGTAGGAGTGATCTCATGTTCACAAGCCCTGGTCCTTATGGGAAACTTCAACCACCCTGATATCTGCTGGGGGAACAACACAACAGGGCATAAACTATCCAGGACATTCCTGGAATGCACTGCTGATAACTTCCTTCTCCAAGTGATAGAGGAGACAGAGAGGAGAGGAGCTAATGTTGGACCTTGTTTTCAACAACAAGAGTATCTGATGAGGAATGTGAAGCTCAAGGGCAGCCTTGGCTGCAGTGACCGCAAAATTATGGAGTTAGAGTACTTAGGACATTGAGGAGAGCACACAGCAAACTCACTGGACTTTGGGAAAGCAGACTTTGACCTCTTCAGGGATATGCTTGTAGAATACCCTGGAAGGATGATGGGCCCAGGAAAGCTGGTTAATAGTCAAGGATCACCTCCTCCAAGCTCAGGAGCAATGCATCCCAACAAAAAGGAAGTCAGGCAAAAATGCTGGGAGGCCTGTGTGCATGAACAAGGAACTCCTGGACAAACTTAAATACAAGATCTGGGTTTCCAGGTTCCTTGATAGTTCCTTGGATTTTTTACATTGCTTTTGTGATTCTTCATCAGTAGTGTTGTTTACAGTATAGGGTCTAGAAAGTCCTAAAGGAATACTATTTTTTTAAGGTGATTGCTTCCTCTTCTGTAGAGCTTTTAAAATGAAATGGTTAGACTCCAGTTAAACAGATCCGTATTAAAGTAGAAGCTAGTCTGATAATGACTTAAATTGGTGCTACGTGGCCATCACATGCTATTTGATAAGCATTCCATTATAATTAAGAAGTGGCTAATAGACAATTAATATACAGGATTACACACTTAGCTAATTAAATGATTTAATTTTTTTTTTGTTAGATTAAAATGTACAGGACCCCATAAATCACTATTAGAGATTGTTTAATAAGCCTGAACCCTTAATTTTCTCCCTGTCAATCAGGAATGGAGCCACTGACTTTTCCTCTCACCCAGAGAGACTTGTCTCATGGAAGAGCTTCTCTGTGTTCAGAACGAGCTGAAATGCCCTAAACTCCCAAAGACTGCACCTGTTTGCAGGACCTCACAGCTCAAGTGCCGTCAGCAGAGACCTAATCAGTGCGGTGGTGAGGGCTGAACATCACTTGGCTGACAAGGCAGCAGGGGCTCAAGTCTGTTTCCTGAACACCAGTGCCTGTTGCTGTTTGGGGTTTGTGGCTATCAGAGCTCAGGGACAGTGTGTCCAGCACAGCCTGGTGGCAGGCCTGCCTCTCAGAGTGTCCCAGGGAGGCCATCTGGGATACCCGGTGCTCACACATGGCACACTGAGGTGACTGTACCCGTCCGAATTGTCCCTGTGTACGGAAGGGACGAAGAGCTCCTCCAGGAGCAGTGTCAGCTCTGCCTCCCTGCCCTCAGAACTGAAACAAGTGCACCAGTGATCATTTCTCCTAGTATTTACTCAACAGTGAACAGCTGGCTGTTTCAGCAGCGCAGAGTGCTCTGTAAATTTTGATCTGTTCAGACAGAACTAGGAGAGTGACAAGGTAATTGGGCTGTTTTTTGTTGGCAAGGCTCACAGAAGCACAACACACAGGGACAGTGTTGACAGGAAATGGCTTAGAGTTGACCAAGAAACTGCACATGGGTTTTGATGATTTGTTTTTAAAATATTCATAGCTAAAGTAGAAAGCAAGCAAAGCGAGAATGAGATGTAAGGTGGAACAACACAAAGCCTGACATGTCTGTAAGATGTCACTTACTAGCAAAAGTCAAATGTTTTGCTTCACCCTGTAAACAATGTGTGTATTACAATCAGGGGATAAATAAGAGTGGTGTGTAGGGCTTCTTTGCTGTCGTGCTTTCATGTTCATGGCACTTTACAAGTAAGAACTAAATTCTCTTGACAGATTGTATCAGAAAGTCAGCATCCCAGACTCATTGAGAACCTGAGGAAATGGGGAATGGGAACAGATGACTTACCAGTGTCTAAAATAAAATTAGGATCAGAGGGAAGGTATGAAAGCAGATATTCCCACCTTTCATTTCAGCTCTCAGGTGACCCAGTGCTGACAGGAGTATGCAGGGCTGGTGATTTGCACAACATTATGTGTACACAGATTACACTAAGGCACACTAGCAGCAGCAGTGTGATGGTGTTCCTGGAAGGACAATTAGTTCAAATAGGCGTTGACATAGGTGTGTCCCTCAAGCTATTTATCTGCCTGAAAAAAACCTGATCTGGAGTTTTTCATTACTGATTTTCGCACTGCTGACCACCTCTTCCTGGGTAGAACACAATGCTGAGATATCACCACCTCTCTCTCCAGACACTTCACTGCCTTAAAAACTGAAGAAACACCATTTTTACTCCCTACCCAGTTATTGAGGTCAGGAGATGATTCAAGAGCACTCAAATATGCAAGAGTTTTTTTAGTGACTAGGTGGGATTCACATCCAGGCTTAATGCCCTGGAGAACAGTGGATGAGTGTGTGGTGAGACCAGCCTGCACTGATATGAACAGAGGCTGGCATTTCAAAAGCACAGATGTGTTTGGCATGGTAGAAAGTGGCAGCAGACGCTTTTGGTTTTAGCAACTAAAGATTTGGGAATATAGCATGCTTTTTATTAAAAAAACCCAAACAGATTCTTTTGACTTCAGACGCTTTACCGGATCTTCTAACCCAGAAGCAAAGGATGGAAAGGGCTGACATTTCCTGGAGGCACATGCCACTATCTCCAACAGAAAGGAAGCTGTTATGGGGCCTTCAGGGTCCTTCTTGCAAGATCTTCGTGGCAGCAGTTCAGACCTTGCTCTTTCCCCCAGCTTTCAACCCATCACTGAACTGTGACCTCTTGGACCCCAGGAAGGAGCATGGAGAATACTATATGAGTGTGTGTGGGATCACACACTCCTTCCCACTGGATCCTTTCTAGAACCAGATAATCTCCAAGAAGAAGGACAGCAAAGTCAGCTGAGCAGCCTGGTGTAAGGTATGCAGGTAGGATGGGGAAAAAGGCTTTGGTTCCAATTAATATTTAATTCTCTGCATAGTGAAACATCTTTGAGAAATTGAGTGGACAAATTGAAGCTGTGGACAAAGCACTCAGCTGACAAGTTATTTCAAACCCTTCTTACAGAGCAGGGGTTACTTGTCTCTTGGCTGGGAGTGGAACACACTCAGCATTATTTCTGCCTTTGTAATCTTGTGAATGACATCTCAGTCCTTTTGAGGGTCCAGCTCAGAAGGCAGTGTAGCTGCCATAAAAAATTCTGCTGTGAGCTCTTGCAGCATTTCTAATTGTGATATGTGCATAAACACATCTGATGATACTCACTAAATTTGATCCAAATGTATTGGCATTTGAATTCCTAATTTTCAGCAAAAAAAATTACTTGGTGGAAGAACTTTACAAAACTTTAAGGAAAATACTGCATAAGGAAAGCAAAGGTACACTCGCTACCAGCTTATTTCTCCATGGTTCTGGTTAAGCAGGCTTTGCCTGCTGATTAGTCCTGTGCTGCACTTCTCTATTAACTCAGTTTCTAGTCAGCTCTTAGATCTTAAAATGTTCATCAAAGGTCACTTTCAGTGTCCATAGCCCCAGTTCTGCAGAAGTTCAGACTGGACATTTCAGTCACCTCTCCTGCAAACTGTCTGCACTGGGTAGCACCGTTAAATTCCCATCTGATGGCAGGCCAAGCTCAAGCAGCCCATGATAAAATCTTTTCTCTTTTGAGGACATTTTTGTGTTTTCCTGTACAGGATCCTGGAGCTCAAATAAAGAAGGATGCTCCCTGAGGAGTTGCCATAGTAACCTGTGATGTTTTTTTGTTGTTTAAGATTAAATATAAGCAAGGGAGCAATTACAGAGAAGGATTTTATACCTGAGTTTATAATTTTTATATAACACCGAAGCTGAACTGTACCTCCAAGTTCCTAAAGCAATAGCAGTCACCTTGAGGCTGATGTCAATTTGATAATTTTCACTGGAAAAGAAATTAAATGCTGTATTTATTATTCAAGAACCCTGATTAGAAAAAAAATCCACTTCTGAAAGATGTAGCAAATAAGAAAGACTTCATTAGAAATGTAAAGACATGGAAGTGGGAATGGCTGCTGCAAATAATATCTAAACTGCAATGTGTGAATGCCCTGTATATTCTATTTTCTTCTTAATAAGGTTCAGTTATAGTCTGCTCTTAAACTTATAGTCAAAGAAAAACTTCATGTTTTCCTTGGAAAATAACTTCCACTCTCACAGCACATGCAAGGAAGTGATTTTTGAATGTATCAGTATCAGTTCAGCAACAAACATAATCTGAAGATTCAGAATAAAAGCAAAATTTGTTTTGAGAGGGTGTGATGGAGAAGGAATCCGCCCAAACTGTTCTCAGTTATGAGCATCAAAGGGAGATCGGGAAGTCTGGGTTCAGGAAAGGGCATGGGAGCTGAGCTAGCAGAAAGGTCATTTCCATGAGAAATAACCCGAAGGAGCAATGCTGGGAAAAATCAAAGCAAGTCTTGTGAGGACAGCGGGGAAGGAGCACAGAAGTGAGCTGTGCCAGGAGGGTGTGCAGTGTCCCAGCCACTGGTTGGGGGGCAGGTGGCTGTTTCTGGGGCAAGGTGGCTGGTTCTGGGGCAAGGTGCCTGCCAGGGCTCCCATCAGCCTCTGTCCCCTGCTGTGCATCCTGCTGCCTCTGGACACCCCGGCAGCAGTGAGACCTCAGCCTGGGCTGCTTCACTCTGCGGCGGGGAGAGGGAACACCGCTGGCCTCGCTGAGAAGGTGAGCATGTGCTGGGTGAGTAATGTAGTGCTCCCAAATTGCCCAGCCTGTCTCGATTTGGTGTGGCTTCCCCGCAGCTGGCTGCCTTGCCCATCCACCCAGCTGCCCAGCATTTCCGGGGATTATTCAGAGATGGGGAAAAACTTATATGGGAGACGTTGAGAACTTGAAGTACCACTCTGAAGCATCTCTCTGAAGCTTGGGTCGATGTCTCCCCTGCAGTGCAAAAGAGCTGACAGAGCCACTGTCAAGTTTAATTGTCCCCGAGGTAATGTCCTTCAAAGTCGTATATATTATGCATTTCTGTTTATCCTGAAAATGTGCAATCTAAACACTTTATCTGTAAGTGACTTCAAGAACTGTAGCTGCTTGTCCATGACAGGCATGTGGGTCTGGGCTTCTGACGCTGGATGTATTCTGCATCTTCCCTGGATACTTAGGGGTCTGTTCCCTCTGTGGCTGATTTGCCGTCTACCCCTTCACCCCTCCCCCCACATGCCCCATTTTGGGGCTGTTGGGGAAAACAATGGGAGTGGGCACCCCGATGGTGTGGGATGTGTTGGAAAGGCTGAAGGGGAATGGGTGCAAGGGAGGGAGTGATGCATGGCTCTGGACGTAGTGTAAGTGGAAACAAAAATGTTGAAAACAGAGTTTTCGGGGAAATTCTTTTTAGCAGAGGAATGATATTAGGAAAACACAAGTCTGACATGAGCTAAAGCAGCAGATGATGTGGAAGACAGCCCTGAAATTCAGTAAACAGGTTGCAATACAATCAAATGTTATTGCAGACGGATCTATATTGCAGTAGCCCTCTCCCAAATGAAGGAATTCTGAATTTTAAATGAAGCAGTAATTTTATGAGTGTTTGGACAAGCTTAGGAAAGGGGTGCAGGAAGCATCTATGGATGTTGGCTCTCACAAGTAACTTGGACGAGCCCGGACGTGCAGTGCTGTTTGGTGGAAATGACAGGGAAAGGGGAGAGCAACAGGTGTTGAAAAGGAGAGGGCAGCAGTAGGACAGGGGGTGCACAATGGGATGGCAGAGCTGGAGGCTATGAGGGGCTTATGTGTGGTAGCCACCCTCTGCTTAATGCTTGGGGTTGAGATATGAGGGCAAGATTCATGAAGTTAAAACTCTCCTCACAGAGAGGCAGAACTGGGCTTTCCAAGGGACAGCCGGGAAGCTGGGAGACCTCAGCAGGGGTAGAGGAATACACCTGAGTGAAATTTGACTTTTTTTTTTTTTTAACTAGAAAAAGGCACATTTGTGCTGTTAGAAACACTGTGCAGAAACCCTGAAAATTCCAACAATTTGGTTATAAAAAATAGTTCAACCCCAGTTTAAATAACTTCATCATGAAAGTCACTTAAATTAAATTATGGTTAAAACTGCAGAAAATAAGATTTTCTTTGGCACAAAACAATAATTTTTGATTGGTTGGATGGTTGCTTTTATTTTTCCCATGTAAAAGACTGAAATCCTTAATTTTCCCCAGTTCACTCAAGGCTAGAAGGTGATTTAAGCTGCAATATTTTGGGTAGAGGGAAGGGGGGAAGACTCTTCAACAGATAAGTCTGAGGTTTCTGTGTCTGAAATGAGAAGCATTAGAGGTTTGGCCCTGCAGTATGGATTTTAGAGATGAGTTTTCTGATGATGTGAAAAAGAGGCAGATGGACTGTAGGAAAAAGATAAGCAATCACTATTGCAGGGCTAGAAAGCAAGAAAAATAACAGAGCTATCAAAGGATATAAAGAGGAAGAGTGACGGGAGAAATGAGAATGAAAGATGGAGAATTATCTGTGGATTGTGACAGTTTCTGGACCATGGTGATGGGAGCTTGTCAAAAAACCATGCGAAGTGCAACAAAGCTGTCTCGGTCCTGATGTCCCAAGGCTTTGGCTTGGAGTTTCATATGATCTGTGCATATTGTGGATTTTAAGATCAAAAAGCAAAACTGCCACTGCATTTTTGTGGTATCCTGTTAACACAGGCTACTCTGCATGAACAAGAAAAAACCTGCTCTCAAGGCCAATTTTTTCTACGAACCTTTAAAAATGCTTTATTTCGAAAAGTTTGTTTCAGCCTCATAACAAATTTTAATGTGTTTTTGTATCAGTCATTTGGGAGCAGGCTCTTCTGAGGCAGAAAATGCTCTTGCATTTTACACACTCCCAGGTGTGTTAAAATGAGGTGTAGAGATAAAGGGAAAGTCCAGGGTTTTATACGAAAGCTTTTAGTGCAGCCATAGAGCTGCTTTATCTACCAATGCCAATTTTCTCAGCTTCTATCAGCTAGGTGTCTGGTGGACTCTTTACCTTTCAGCATCAAAGGGGCAACATGGTTAGCTGTGAGAACTGATCTATTTGCTTGTTCCTGTCATTAATGCAGTTTAATTCTGATTGGGTATTTTGGCATTAAATCTATGCATTTGTGTTCCCTGTTCTTTCAGTCCTAATCAAGCTTCTCCAGCCCTGCTGTGTCACCAGCTCCTTGGCAGTGGTCAGTGGCCTCTTGCAGAAGTGCTGGAAGAAGCCTTTTCCCACAGTCCTCCTCAGTTTGCTAAAGAAGGGCCGTGTCTGCCTTTGACCTGAGGAACCAGAGTATGCAGCGTGCAGAGCCTGAGGCAGACTGCAGCACCCCTGGGGTGAAGCCAAGGCGTGAGATGTTTGTCTTTATTGATGGGAAATGGGTGAGTGACATCTACTGCCAGCCACCCCTTCCTTCCCACCAGAAACTCTTTAGCAAGAAGGCACAGAATGAGTGGAGCATCTGGGAGGAGAACAGAGCACTCTGGCGGGAAAACCAAGTCCTCTGGATCAAAACCAGGATGCTCTGGGAAGAAAACAAGGCCCTACAATATCTCCAGTCACAGAACAAATCTGTCCAGGTAATTTACACTGATGCTATTCAGCAAAGCCTCAAGAACAAAAATAAGCCATTTCCACTCTTCCAAGAGAGGAACACAGGCTTTCTGTTCAGCCCAGGCAACAAAGCTCTCCAGGCAGTCCAGGAAAATAATAAAAACTTTGAGGAATTCCAGCAGGAGAATGAAACATTCCCTGTTACCTGGAAAGGCCAAAAAGCCATCGCAGTCCATGAAGAGAGCAAAGATGCCAGCTCAGATCTTCAGAAGAACACTGACATCATCACAGCTGTGGAAAAAGGTGACCCTGGCCCAGCCCCCCAGCAGAAACATGAAGGTAAAAGGAAGAGCACTACTCCACCCCAGAATAAGATCGAGTCTGCCCCAAGTATGCAGTGTGAGCATGAAATCCTCCGGGTTCTCCAGGACTTACGTGAGCTCCTCCACACCTTCCTAAAAATGAACCATCCCCTTGGGGAGAAACAGTGCTGTCACAGTCTCTGTGATGTGAACAGATCCTTCCATGAAGATTACAACAAACTGAAGCTGCAGCTGAATGCTGTGAAAAGCACTGTGTCAGACATTACAGCTCTAATGGATATGCTGGAAAAGGAGATCATTGCCATCACTTCCCCCGTGTATGAAGATGCAGGACAGAAGCTGGCAACTGAGCATCAGCTTGGAGACATGTGAAGTTTGGTGCTAAGAACTGCTAGTTCTGTTTCTGGAAAGCTTCTCTCCTTTTTTCAGGAAACCAAATAAAATCCCAATAGAGCCTGAAGACATCTGGGGAACATCATGTCCTTCCAAAACTTTCTTGCACTACTTAGATATATTCCACCTTCTGGTTGTACAGTGTGGGTGACTGTCGTGAATTTGCCTAGTGGCAGGAATCATGTTTTTCAGCATTTTTTTTTCAAAGTTTCTGATAATAAGGCCTAGATTTTCAGAAGGTAGTTGCTTGAGGATCTCAACTCTGATTACAGTGTGCCACCTTGTAGTCCAAGGACATACTCACAGTCTCTGCTAAAAAAGTGTTGATAAATAAAGGAGATCCCTCCTCCCAGACATCATGGTGGGGCTACAGGAGAGAATGGAGCAGGCAGCAGGACATCTCCTGCACAGAGCAGTGAGGTCCCTCTTGATTTCTTGGATAGATAAAGCAGGTTTTTATCTGCCCCAGAGCAAGAAAGTAGGTTGCCAAAAGCAGCATTTTGATGGCTCTTCCATGGCTTAAGCCAGTGTTTAGAAGGGCATCTACTCACACTACAACGGACAAGCCAATCTCCAGTGATCTGCTGACACAGGAGATGAGAGCCTGTTGACATGCTCAGGTTTGAAATTCCAGTCTAGTGTCAATTGTGCAGCAAGAGTGGCTGGAAATGCATTTTGCTCTGTCTTGGACAGTCTGGATGCAGTGCAGTTTGTCACAATCTTTCAGGCAGAATATGGGAGACTTTAGGTAATCTGACAAGACAGATGCAGGGAGACTTCTGCAGAGCAATTGTAGGAGCATTACTGTAAAGCAAAGGAGAGGTTACAGTGAGGTTTATCTCTTGCAACAGGACCCCAAAAGCAGGTTGTCACTCTGGTTTAAAGGTCTCTAGGTGATTTGGCACCGAATTACCTAAAGCATGAACTATCTTTCACCTTGTGTTTCACTCAGACAATACCATACTGAGTACAAGTGATGACTGTTTACTTCAGAGGCTTAAAACAACAGGTATTTTCTTCTGCTGTTAGGGCTTCGGGATGCTGAGGCAAATCTGTCATGCACGAAATTAAAGGGCTGGCTCTCAGTGGTGCAGGTAGGGCTGCATGTGTAAGGATCAGGTGAGAACAAGAGGAGCAATGTTTGTTAATAGGTGGATGTGCAGACAGCGAGTTGCTCCTGCTTAATGACTGGATCAGAGCTATAAATAGATAAATAGCTCAGCACTGTGCTGGGGAACATGCTGATGCTTCTGTGCCTTCAGACCTGCTGCTTTTCTCTTTGCCATCTCCCTCAAGGGATTTGAACATAATGTTTGGTAAGAGGAGAAACAGGACTATGAAGACACTAATGCAGAGGTTCAGAGGAGGGTAACAGTAGTATAAAGCTCTGATCATGTGTTCATATCTTAACAAACTAATTTGTGTCCTGTTAGAAGAAATAAACCACTCTTTTGCCAGTGGTCAGGATACTGACTCCTGCCATGCCCCTCTACATGGGCAGGAAAGACACTTGGGAATGTATCTTTCCACCAGGTGTCTGGGAGGAGTCATCTCATCTCATGTCAGGTGTCCATCCAGGACAGGACATCCAGATCTCAGCTAGTCTCCCTGGGGTTCCTTTCTATCCTGTAGGAAGGAATGGGCACATTCAGGCTGTGATTTATCTGACTCCTCTTAGACTAGAAGTAGGCTGTGTCATCAGCTGGAGTCCCTCGTTTCCCTCTATTGCCCCTACAATCACTTTGAGGACAATTAGCTCCAACTTAGACATTTGGTTTGGGGCTCTCTGAGTGAGAAGCTTGGCAGCCCCAGGCAGAGGAAGTGCTTCATCAAGTGGTGAAGTGGCAGAAGCTTGGGAGTGTGTCCCAGTCCCTGGATTTGCTTTCTGTGAGATGTCTTCATCAAGCAGCTGACTCAGATCTCTCCATTGTGTGGAGAAATTATTACTTTTGTGAATAAAATTGAGTTAGTTTGGGCAGAGCTTAAATGTCATGAACACATCCCTGAGGGGAACACACTACTTCTCCTGAATGCTAATGATGTTCCTGGAGGGAATTAGGTTTTGTGAGTCCTTTGCACTTTGATCACTTCTTTGGAGCTTTGATCTTTCTGGTTATAAAAAAGTCTATACCTGGTGTATGGTGTATGTTTTTTGGCATCTCTTACAGAGAAATTGAATTGCTCATTCTTTCAAGGTTTCTCAAGTCTGTCAAGTGAGATGACAATGTCCATAACACTGCCCAGTGTTTAATCTTGCAGAGGACTCTGTGCTATTCAAACTCTTACAATCCCAGAAGGTACCAAATCTCCAGACTGTGCTTATTTGGTTATGAACCAGAGCGAGTTGGTGACAACAGTGGAGAATAATTTCTGGGTGGTGCTGGAAAGGCACATGATCACAAATACTGCTTGGTCTGTTAATGCTGAGCGCACAGATGGTGAGATCTGACTGAGCTGCCTGCAGAGTGCCACAGGACTGCATGGGGAGGGTCCTATGCACTGCCCATTTTCTGCATTGTTCCGTGTCCCCAGCCAGTGCCATTAACCACTTCAGTGGGGCCATCCTACAGGTCTCCATCTCCAGAGTGTGTGCTGGTGGGAATGGTTGGACTCACAGCTTTTGCACACTATTTCGGGTACAAATGGAAGAAAAGTGCAACAGCAGGTATTTACAGGAAGAACTTATTAGTTATAATAAAATTTAGGCAGCTTTGGAAAAAAATAGAGGGGTAGGTTTAATGCATTTTCCTAGTCAGTTCACTGGTTTACAGGTCCCTGGAAACTGGTAGCTGCTCTGCCCTGAAATGGATGGATGTCATTTGTATAGTGCATAATTTACCTTTTGCAGAGAGACAAACTTTCTGTCTCTCTCCTTATTGTTGCTGATTAGCTCCTTATTTTTGCACTGCTCATCTATCAGTACTATTTTTGGAAAGCTGGATTTTTGGCAAGGTCACCATCATCCTCTTACTTCCCTGTAAATTGGATTATTGCCTCTAGTTGGGCTCTGTGCAAATGCTGACTTCCCAGTTCTCATTTCTTACTAGACAGTCTAATACATCTGGGTTTGTACTGTCTTCATAGAACACCCAGCCTGGCCTTTTGTCCTCATCTTAGCAGCCCCACCACATCCTTCCATCCCTAAATTGCCATTTAGGAACTTTTTCAAAGTGTTATGAGCTTCCCTGAGCCCTGGCCTGCTCCTGTTAACTGCAGAAGACAGTTTTCCCAGAGCTTTGCTTGTGATTTCATGAAGTTGAGGATGTACTACAAAAGCTGTGGTGCTAGCCAAAAGCCATACTCTCCATGGTGGTGCAGGCTGTTCATTGGTGTTCTCAGCAGCCCAGTTTGTTCTTTCCCAGCCAGTTCCAGTTTAGCTCAGAATTAGCCATAAGTGTACATTTAAATGCAGGATATGGTGGAAGTCTTTCACTCAACCTTTGTGCTGTACCAAGACTAGTCATCTTCTTTTTTTGACATCCAATTAGAGCACAGACTTCTTGAAATATTCCTGCAGTGAGGGGCAAAGAAGAGGGGGAGTAACTCCTCAGATAAGTTTCATGAAGAAATTCTTTCTTACAGTGGCTGTTGGCTGGTTTTAAAGCAGAAAGCTTTCAAACTTTACCACATATTCCAAAGTGATATTCATCTCACCTAGATGGAGGCACTTAAATGGAAGCAGTAACTGAGATCCATGGCCACCTGAGGTCACTTCTGCAGCTGGTGGGGGTAGGCAGGAGTGCCAGAGGTACAGGTCTTTCCCTGCAGAGAGCCTGGAGTGGCCAAGGTTAGGTGGGAAGAGTCGAGGCCTGAGAGATGGTCACGTCACTTGATGAATGCCTGACAGAGTGCTTTGGATGGAACTAAGGGGAAAAAAATGCGAGTTTATGACTTTTGGAATAAGGGGCAGGCAACTCAGGAGGAACATAAGGATGTTGTGGGGTTATGCAGGGAGAAAAGTAAAAGGGTCAAATCCCAGATAGAACTTAATCTTGTTACTGTTATAAAAAACATTTCTATAAATTCATCAGCAACAAAAGGAAGGCTAAGGAAAATCTTGATCTTTAAGTGGATGTGGGGGAAACATTGTGACAAAGGGTGAAGAAAAGACTTCAGGTACTTAATGCCTTCTTTGCCTCAGGCTTAAATAGTAAGAGCAGTTGTTCTTAGGGTACTCAGCCCTCTGAGGTGGAAGACAGGAACAGGGAGCAGAATGAAGCCCCCAACATCCAAGGGTGGATGGTCAGTGACCTGCCTCATCACTTAGACATATGCAAGTATATGAGGCCGATTGGGATCCACCCAAGGATACTGAGGCACCTTGTGGAAGTGCTCACCAAGTGCTCACCAAGCCACTCTCCATCATTTACCAGCAGTCCTGGCTAACCGGGAGTCAACTCTAACCTCCAGTCTACTGGAAGGAGGCCTGTCAATGTGACCTCGGTACTGGAAAAGGTTATGGAGCAGATCCTCTAGAGTTTCCTCACATGACACATGCAGAACAACCAGGGCATCAGGCCCAGCCAGGATGGGTTTGTGAAAAGCAGGTCCTGCTTGACCAACCTGATCTCCTTTGGTGACAAGGTGACCTGCTTAATAGCTGAGGGAGAGGCTGTTGTCTATGTCGACTTCAGTAAAGTCTTTGACAGAGTTTTGCACTACATTCTCCTAGAGAAACTGGGTGTTCATGGCTTGGATGGGTGCTGGGTTATAAACTGGTTGGATGGCCAGGCCCAGAGGGTGGTGGTGAATGAGTTACATCCAGTTGGTGGCCAGTCACTAGTGATGTCCCCAGGGCTCAGTGTTGGGGCTGGTCCTGTTTAATATCTTTACTGACGATCTGGACGAGGGGATGGAGTGCACCCTCAGTCAGTTTGCAGAGGACACCAAGTTGGGTGGGAGTGTTGATCTGCTGGAAGGCAGGAAGGCTCTGCAGAAGGATCTGAACAGGCTGGGTCAATGGGCTGAAGCCAGTTGTGTGAGGTTCAACAAGGAAAAATTCTGGGTCCTGCACTTCGGTCAGAACAACCCCATGCAGCCCTACAGCCATTCATGCAGCCTCAGAGTTAGGGATTAGGCAGCAAGCATGTTTTCAGCATTGCATCTGAGGCTTCTGTCCTGTGCCATTTGAAGCCTGTGGTAAAATTCCAGCTGAGCAGAGAGTCAGCAGGGCAAAGTGTCGTAGGTAGATTGCACAAATAGTACAAGCAATTCTCTCCAAATTTGTCGCGAATACATAGCTTTTGGTTTTTCAGCCTTTCTGGGCCTCCGGTTTCATAGATTTTTTTTTTAATGCTTTTGTTGCAAAAGGTAAAATCACAAAACTTTCAAATCATCAGAAAAATACAATTGGCAGAAATGTTTTCTACATGCAAATTGAACATCTTCCTTTTGATCGTGGGCTATGCCAAAGCTCTAACATACATCTTTGATCTTATGGCAGTGTCTGGAGAAATTATGGGATTCTAATATGGAATAATAGATTCTCATCAAGACTTCTAGCTTTAGGAAATTGTTTAATCTCCATTCTCAGTGGCTGTTTCTTTGATGCAGCTGTGACTGAAGGGTCCCAATTGCTGGAAAAACAGCTCACCAGCTCAGAACAAAGCTGATTATGTAAATTGTGCATTAAGATTCAGTTTCAATTTAATTTTATTCTGTAAATAAATATCCCATTAACATCCATCTGTTAAAAGTCAGGTAAAACATTTTCAAAACCTCCATTGCTATGGCAGATGTGACTGTACCATAAATAGCAGTGGTGTGGTGGTATGAGGATGTCAAAGTATAAACTGTGAAGCACGTTTTAAGAAGTAATGAAGGTGATAACATTTAATTATAACAAAAGAGACCTTGTCTGATTGAGACAGACAGGGCTTCCATTTGTGTTGTCCTGTTTGCATTATGCAAAATGCTTTCTCTGATCACCATCTCCAAGATCACTAATAATTATAGCTCATTAATTCACTTAAAACACAAAAAACATTTCAGCTGATGAAGGTCATTACTAAATTATGTCCAAGCCTTTTGCTTAATATCTTTTTATTTCAACAGCTTACTTGAGAGTAGTTGTTTTCCCTTGGTCTAGCTGGTACTTCACCACCAACGCTGTTAATAGATTGTACTGATCAGGAACAGAATGATGAACCCTGTCAGGTTTTCTAAATTAGTCTTCAAAGAGTATGAGAAGGTTCAAGTGCTCTTAACCCATAGCTATTTTTAACTATTTTAAAAGTCAGAGATTTCATATGCACTGCAAAAGAGCACTCGACAAGGAAGCAGCTGGGGGATTGGAGCAAATTTCACTTATACTGGAAGTACAAAACTGTGTTACTGGAGATTAGAAACAGGTTCCTTATATATTCTTAAACATCCTGAAGGAGGAATTGTAACAGTGCTAATTTAATTCCATAAAGAGAATGGAAAATTATTTCCTATGTCACACACTGTAGGGAATGGTTAGAGGTAGTGCATTGCTCTACATCTCCAAGATGGAACAAGCAAGGAGAAATTACAATTCTTCAAGGTACTGTCAGACTGGAGCACAACCTTCCAGTGCTCTGCCATTCTACCTAAGCTCCTTGTTTAGGGAAATCTGCACCATATGTGCAAACCCTCCCTGCTTGGCAGAAGCTGGCCTTAGGCATAAAATGACATGCCTGTAAATACCTAGTTGTTGATACAACAAAATGCCATATGCCACACAAAAGCTGGCAGTCTAATTCCCAGTAAAACCAATGTGCATTAACACTGCATTGAAACCTTTTTATCAGAGCAAATAAAAGCAGAGTCTGGTACCAAGTTTCAAGAACGGTTTCCTGCTCAGTTGAAGTGTTTTTGCAAATCCAAGACAGCTCAGTGGTCTTCCAGGTATCAGATATCACTAGGTATGTCCTCATTCCTGTCCAATTTTCCAGAGAAAGTGTGAGGTCATGGGGACTGTAGATGCAACTGAAGAATATGTCTGATATTACAGGCTTTTCCCATGTACCAGTACACAGAAATTCTGTTTTGACTGTGCATTTTCTCAGCTATCTTAGGCTTCTAATCAACTGGATTTTATGGTGGTGTGGGTGTTGGGCAAGGAGCAGAGGGCCATGCAGATTTGATCACCTCCCATGTTCCCAGCTGTCACAGGTGAAGTTGGATTAGAAAAGGGAGGTTATCCCCCCCCCACCAGGCCAGAGCCAGAGCTCTGACTGGGCATAAAGACCTCTAAATGGTCACAAGCTTTGCTGTATTTCAGCAATTCAGGAAGTTGTTGGATAAGGGCTATGAACCATAGAATCATTTGGGTTGGAAAGGACTTCTAAGGTCATTGAGTTCAATCAAGGCCAGCATGGATCTCCCTTGAATATCCACCCATCTCTCCCCTTCTCCACTACACCTCTAGGCACATCTTGAACAGAAACAGCTTCTCCATCATACGTCGTTTAAGACTCCCAGGCTGCAAAGGTACAGGAAGTCTGGGGAAATCAGACTGTGATAAGGGAAGGTACATTGAACATCGTCACTGCCAGCACAGCTTTGCTCAGGTGTGCTCTGAGAGACCCTGAGGGGTTTCTTGGTGTGAAATACAACACACCAACACAATCCTGCTGAAGAAGGTTTGACACTCCATTTATGACATTATTCAGGCTGATGTGCTCTGCTAAGATGGCAGTGGGGGAAGCAGGAAGTCACACTGCTAGAGAACATCTCCAGAGCTGGAGCGTTATACTGACCTAGATTGCCCAGGAAATACTCTTTTTCTGGCACTGACACCAGCTATTCTGTAAGTGCAAAAAGCTCAGACTCTTCAAGGGAATATAAAAAAAAGAGAGCATGGATGCACACAATCCATGAAGCTGCTCAAGGAAAATATACAGTTACAGACAAAGCATTTGTTGCACAATCTGTACTCTTTTACAACGTATCATGTGGTCCGGTTTTCAGGATTTAGACACAAAACTGAACTTGTCTTAAAGAAAAACATCTCTCCTCTTACTCTTGACAGCTCATGTCAGAGCTTGGCTCTGCCCCTCTGCTCATGATACAACACGGTGATTACCCATTTTTTCACCATATACCTAATCTCTCCTCAAATCCTTGTCCACTCTCATCCCTTAAACCTCAAAAGCCTTACCTGGGACAAGTTACCCGAAGTCATGTAACACACATGTTGAAATTGACACTTTTCTGAAGGATAAGCAGACTTCCTGGAGACTCTTGGATGTGTCACTGCTATGGCTGGTATTTGAAACTGGGCTTGGATTTCACATAATTTCAGGAAAGTAGTTGAATACAAAACTGATCAGGGCTATTTCTGTTATATTTATTTATTTTTGGCAGGGAATAAAAAACTTGCTGTAGCTGATGGGTTTTCCATCTTGCAGCAGGCAGAGAGCAGTCAGACTTCTGGGGCTGGGTGGGCTTGCTGAATGCCCCCTTTCACCCCACGCTCCCAAAGGGACATTTCCAATTCATTACGTGCTCCCTAACCAGAATGAAAATCTTTTTAAAAGAGGATTTTTAGAAGACACATGTTATTCTAATCAGATGCCTCTGTGAACTTTGCAGCAGAGAGGCCAGGGACTGTTGGCAAGCTTTATTGAGTATGACTTTAATGCATTAGATTAGAAAGCACTCAATTTAGCTGGTTGTTTTTCCTGATTTGCTTGGCTGCTCCAACCATCTTCTCCTCCCGCTCCTTTATTATGATGGAGATGCCACGAGGCTGGCATGCAGAAAAGGCTTCATGTCAGCATATTCAGGGTCCTAAAGGCAAGATGCATCTATGATTGCATAGCACAATGATTAACAGAATTCCAGGGCTTCCTAATTAACCTATCTAATTTATCTTCCCTCCGTATGGTAAATCGCAAGTTAAATACAAGAGAGGGGTAACTAAAGGCCTCATTTTTGGAAGGTCAGCCTTGCAATTTGCCCGGACTCTTTCCACATGGGATTGAAAAGCAAGCTCAGATAAAACTGTTGCCACCTTCAGCTGTTTGCTGGGATAAATGGGAGTGGGGAGAGATGTAAGTACATGGAGAAATATTTTGTAAGTGCAAACACGGAGATACAAATTTTACAGGCAAAAGGAAGGGCCAGGCCTTGCCCTGTTTGAAATGTTTCCTCTTAATGATCTAACGTTGAGATTTCTACCACTGCAATTTGTGGCAAGTCTGTAGGGTGAGTTCAGCCACAGGGCTGTTGCTCCAACACAGTGGGACTTGACGTCAATGTAGCTCAGAAGTGCCCACGTATAGAGGGCTGTGCTATGCTAGTAAGACCTGCCACCTTCTTTCAAACTTCTTTAGTTCCCAGCAGGACAGACTTGCTCAGACATGGAGCTGTACTAATTTTTCTGAATAGAAAAAGCAGCCAGGTATGGCTGAAGTCCTCGTGTTTGCCAGTACCCAGCTGAGTTCTCCATGAAAAGGGAAACATCATGTTGGAAAAGTTGCTATATTGAGATTCAGTATGGGTTGCAAAGAGTCTTTCCCCCTGAAGACAAAAGACATTAGTTCTGGCCTTGCAAGGAGCTGTTTGCAGGGTGTGTGAGGGAGGTGTGGACTTAGGCAAAGGAACAGATGACAAATCCCTTTCCCAGGATTTGCACCCTGCTGGCATGTCAGCCCTCAGATTTCAAAACTTTACCTCATCCTATCCCTCTTTTAAGACCCTGACAGTCTCACCACAGCAGCACCCAGTAACAGTTTTGTGCTGCTCCACTACTTTGCTGGAGGGGAACGCATGGTTTTCAGGAGAGAAAGAAGGCAAAGGAAGGGAGAGAGACAGGGAGGGAACTGTGGGCCAACCCTAGGACTTGCTTCCAGCCCGACGGCTATGACAGAGGGACAGTGAGTACCCACTTGCTCTGGGAAAGGTGGGGTGAAGGCAGAGACCAAAAGGCAGCTGCCTGGTAAATTTTTTTTTTACAGTGCTTTAATAAAAGTTATCCCCAGTAACAGTCTCCAGGAAAGGGATTTAAACATACGCAAAACAGTTTGAAGACCTCTCCATTTTACTTTAGGGCTTGACATGCCCTGGCAGACGGCCAGGATCCTTGACAACTTCTTGGTCTGCAGAAAGAGACTTAGCTGCCTGCTGCATTCAGCCTTGGGGAAATGAGTCTTGGGGCTTGGGCTGCAGCACTGAAGCCTCTCACAGAGCCTGAGCATCACTTGGGATGACCTTGTTTGCTGGGGGATTGCTCATCTGCAGCCATAGCTTTCCTTTCTGCCTGGCCTCCAACCCTCCTGTTATTAAGCTAACCATTATGTGTGCCATGTAAATACCCCAGGAAATATTATGGTCAGAGTTTTCCCAGTCGTTTGAACTCTCTTGGTTCCTCAGCACCACAGCTTCACCATCCCATGTCTATTTTACCAGATTTTGTTGCCACTAATGCAGGCAGCAAGAGTGGAAATAAGGCACTCGTGGAAATACACGTATCAGAGGTAAAATGAAGGTGAAGATGCACAGTCCATGCCTGGTTAATTATTTTTCTGGATCATCAGTTTCAAACATAATTCCAACTTGCTACACATGAATATATAAAATATTTGTAAGCCATATATACACATGTGTGTGCATGCCTACACACACACACACACACACACACACACACACACACACACACGTACACATATATGTGTGGAATTCAGTATAATTAATTTCCAGATCCTTTAAAGGTGTCCAGGAATAAATAGATAAATAAATAAATAAATAATGCCCATACAAGATGGGGGGTTCTGATGTTTACAAAGTACAGCTGTGCGCTCAAGCACGCAGCACTAAGACTGGTAACAGATAGTCCTGAAAACACAGTCCCAATAATACTTACACGGCACTTTGAAGCTTCACAGTGAGCTGAAAACACAAATAACTCCCAGGAACTGAACAGCTTGGTAGCGCTACCTGCCTCTTCCAAATGGATTACAAAGGAAGAAATGCTGCCACTATCAGTTTCATTTTTTTCACTGAAAAAGAAATAAGTGACTTGAACTCAAAGCCAAAAATATGTGGTTTTCAAGTTTCAAGGAAAAGATTGGCTTACCCTTGAGGAAGGCTCTGGGGACCCATCATGACTCCCATCTCCAGCATGGGTGCAGGGGCTCTGCTGCCACCAATACCTACACTGGGAACCTGCAGCAGGAGCCACCAAGTGCTTATTTCCTTGGATGTAAACGAAGACACAGCAGTTGCTTTAGATGTAAACATCTACATTTTAAACTATAAAGCTGGATAAAAGATCTCTGGTTCCTCATGCTAACGCATTTGCTGCTGCAAAGTCCAGCTGTCTGCATAAAAAAAAAGCTGACAATAGCAAAAAATTGAAGAGGTTCCCCACTACTGTTAGTTCCCCTTCTATGTAGGAAGAGATAGCTTTAGCACAGACACAGTTCTCCATCCTGAAAGTGTTTACAAGCCATTCTACTAATAACCCATTGAATAGTAAATGCATGTTTGTGTACTCTGCTGAAACAGGATTTGAAGCAAACAGGTTTGGTCCACAGAAAATTCAGCTGGTGAAATCAAAGTGAAAAGGTGACTATTTTTGGGTCGTCTGTGACAAGGACTAAAATGAAACTCTGTGGTATGACATTTCATTAATATAAAACTTGCAGGAGAGCTAGCAAGAAAATGGTCATGAGTCAGTGGCACAGATTGCTTCATCCCTTTTGGCTCCATGTACATGGACAGGAAAGAGCTCTGCCCAACCCCACGGTTCCCCTGTGCTTCTGGGACTGGAGCTACTGCTGATGCTGGAAAGTGTTTCTGCATGATCCATGTTTGCAGTGTCATTTCCTAATATGAAATCTGCTTTTAGGCAGAAACTCTTGGAGAAATTAAGTTGCAAGCAGCCAGGCTTGAAGCAATACTGCAAACAGCACTAAATGTTCCTTGCAGTATTATACATGTTTTAGAGCAATGTACTCTGGTTTTAAGGACAGACGACAAAAAAATATCTTTGTTGAATTGTTCACTTCTTCTTTAGCACCTGAGATAAATTATAACATTTCTTGCACTCTTTTCTCCTCAGAGTAGATCCTCAATTTTAAATTTCATGGTATGTTGGAAAGAAAAAACCCGCAAAACAGATGACAGAATAAATCTACTGGGAAAAATAAAATGATGGATGGTCCCTCTAGTGACTTCTGAACATTAGAGGCATCCACTTGATTTCATGGGCAACACAGTTTTGAAATGGTCAGAGCTACCTTGCTGTATTACAGTCACTGCAGTTCAGGCATGAAAGTTTGGCTCTGAGTTTTCACTTTAATATTTTTAAATCCAGAACAAAACAAACAAACAAAAGAAGAAACCACAAAAACATAGGGAAAGAAAAAAAGCTCTGGTAACAACATTTCCTGGACTTTAGCATGTCAAAGCACACAGCCCCCACACTGGAGGCTCACACGCTGTTCATCTGAGTGAGCAGCAAAAGTGGAGACAGAGCACTGAGCATAAAATTAACAAATCATTTCAGTCTGACAGGGCTGAAGTTTACTGTTTATGCAAAGCATGACCAGTACTCAGAAAGAGGGCACCATAAGTGACAATCCTCCTGGATGCCTTCAGTCTTGTTTTCTCGCTGGTGACCTTGGAAAGCAACTGGATGTTCTCCTAAAGTGCATGCCATAGCTCAGCAAGAAGTTTCGAGCTCAGAGAACTGACTGAAATCAAATGGACCTTAATATTCTCTAGGGACTCATACTAGGTGATTTGTTCCTTCCTTTCCCAAAAATTTATGAATTTTGGACCAGCAGTGACTGGCATCAGGAGTTTTAAGTCTTTGCCACAGGGAGTTTCTTCCCTGGCTAACTACTATGATCCAGCACTTTATGGGGGACCAGAGACAATATGCCTTATAGCAGAAGTTATCTCTCTATAATTACTGCAGAGCTGGGGAGGGGTGAGAGGATATGCTGAGTGTCAGACTCCAGGAACAGCACTAAGAGTCTCTTTGAGGCTATGTCCTTTAAGATGCACACAGACTTAAGCATACTACTCACTTACAGTTTCTCAATCATGTGGGGTTAGTGAGATGTGTTCCAAGCAGAGGATCACCGTGATGCTGTCTCTGTGGAACAGCGGAGACATTTTCCTGCCTTATCCTCTGGCAGGGTGTTATAAGGCAGGCTCAAGCAACCTCACTTGGAACTCTAGGAGGGAAACCATCATGATCTGTCCCTGAAACACTGTCTCTCTTGCTCTTTCCTTGGGTCCCTGGGCATTTCTGGTGCCATCAGCAGGGAAGATTGATGTAGGTTTATACACCAGCTTCACTACAGGAGACTCTTGGGAGGACTGACCAAGTGTGTCTGGATTTGAACGGGAAGTTTGCTGTGGAGGTTTCAAACACAGGTATGATCAGTGGCATCTCCAGTGAAGGCAAATAGGCACCTTCAAGGTGCAAGGCCTCTCCTAGCCCAGAGGTCCAAAAGCAGTCAGGTGGGACAGATGCTAAATGCACCTGTTTCTCCCTACAAACAATTAAAGTGAGCTGAGAGAGATGACTGCTCTGTTGGCACCCCAAGCTAGGTGAAACACACCCCTGGCCCTTCTAGCCCAATTAGCACCACTCAGTCCCTCCAGATCAGCTTCACTGATGGACAGCTGTGATGTTAGCAAGCCCCAGAGCGGGGTGAAAGCACTGGTCACTTGCTAGCAAAGACAAAACCTCTGTAAGGTGGGCACGAGTGTGCATGTATGTGTAGTAATAAAATTCTATGTATTACTGGGTTTATACTGAATGCCTAATTAGGAGCACGTGCTCCTGGAGGGCAGGGTGCACTACCTATGCCAAGAACCTCAGCTCCAGCTCCAAAGGAGGAGGGTAGGTGACTCCAAAGATTGAAATAACTGAATTGTGATATGATGTGTCGCTAGCAGCCAATGGACAGAGCAGGTCCAAGATCCCACCCTCTCTCTTTGGTGGAAAGGGGGTGGCCAGGCTCTAGCCTTTCATCCAGGCAGACAACCTTTGTACATCAAACCATGTTTCTTTCCCAGGACAGTCATAGCTGTGGCCTGTAATGCATCATTCACTGCCCTCATGTGCACACCTTGCAAATGCATCCCACCAAAGACAAAGCTATTCAGGGTAGTCGAATCAAGGAAATAATCATTACCTGTAAAATTACTGCAAGCTGATTTTCTCATTAAAATTTCATTAATGCCTTTGATTTTTTACCTGACTGTGCTAAATCCCATACTTTTAAAAGCATCTCATTCCATTATATTTCCATTAACACTAGCCACCATATTAATAGCCTGAAAATACAGGTTGGTACATTTGTGCTGCTAATGAGCATTGCCCTCCCCTTCTCAAAACACAGTTATGCTGTGAAAAATAAATACTACTGCTAATGCTTTGTATTCCTCCCATGGACACATTTTAAAGACATCAGCAGGGTTTCCAGTTGATCACAAAGGTCTAATCTGTGTTTGGTTTGGAAACCAAGCCACAGAGACTTATTATTGTCTCCATTTGAGCACAGTCACAGCTGGGCTAACAAAAAACAGTGCCACATCAATGCAGGCTGCTACTTTGTCATCTTCTCCAGGCTTTGTGAAGGGTTTGCTCACAGGCAGAGACTCATTCTGGTGCCCCTCAGCAGGCCTTGCTGACCCCTGCAGTGGCAGTCCCCTGCCCTGTGGTGACAGCACTTCTCCAGGAGGGTTTCTCTGCTCCACCTTGTGCTCCAAAACTGGCCTTTTCCTGCTGAAAGCTAGCAGCCCCATATGGAGGCACTGGTGAGCACAGTGGCTTGAAAAACTGCGTGAAGGAAATTTGTCAAGGACGTGCCACGCTGTGAGGAGGAAGTGTTGACACCAGTGGGAGCTGGGAAAAGCCCCTCTGCTCTGTAGAGTCCTTCCCTGCTGGTGGCCTTGCATGCCTGCCTCTGTTCTTGCTAAGGTGTGAGCCAGGAGAGAGTGCACGGGGCTCTTACTGGACCCAAGGATGGCAGAGGACACCAGAGAAGGGAGTGTTTCACCACGTACCAACGCTGAGCCTCTTCTGAGTGCTAACCCCACAAGCTGCCAGCTGTGTCGTGGGGCTGCCTCTGTCCCTGTCCCCACAGGGCATCGGCATTTCAGACTCTGCCGTGGGCTGTGAGCTCCTTATTGCAGAACACACAATTGAGTCCCTTCAGAGTGCTGCTGAGAAAGCTGCCTTCACAGCCTGTCCTGCTGACATTAAAGACAGCTTTTAGGGATGTCAAGATTTGTCTGGATCGGGAGCCTTGGAGGCATCAGGATCACCCCTGGTGTACACAGATCATGCAGAATATAATCCCATTAAAAAATTGCTCCTAATGACCAGAGAGCCAAGGAGGCAGAGGGGCTGAAGTGCCCTGGCATGCTGGTGTTCTCCCTGACAGCATTCCTGCTTGCTGATGATTCACACCTGTGTATGTGGAAGCAAAAGTTTATGGATTGCAAAACACCATATAACCACCAAGGGCTGGAAAAGGACCCCTATGGCTGGCCTCCCTGGTGGTGTGGGTAGTCTTCGTGTGCTAATGAAGCAATCAGAGAGCACGGAGCTCTGCTATGCCAGTCACTGTGCAAGCAGCAGTGTTTACTTTCTTATGGTTTTCTAATTAGGGGGAGAGAAAAAGCAATATCCATGCCCGCCGTCTCCTGAGAGGAGATTGAATTTTAACACGTAACTTCAGGAAAAGATAGAGTTATCTTTTTTCGGGACCCAGACTAATCTCCCCTTTCCACAGGGAAGGATTAGGGTTAGGGTAGTAGGATTTGCAGTTTTAATCAGAGGAGACTTGACAACTTTCATTGTCTGCTCCAGATTACTCTGGCGTCTCCATATCCTCCCATCCCTTTGAATAATGAGGAGCCGTGGACTGAATCCTATCTTAGTGATACTGCTGGACTTTTATGGCTTTGTGAAAATTGGCAGTAACTTAGGCTGCTGCCTCTCCTTTCACAGAAAAATGAAGGTTTTGTTGGCATTGAGCTCTTGCCCTGCTCCCTTCAGTGACTCAAATGATCTGGAGAACTTAAACCTTTTTCTGCTGGTGATGAGAGCAGCAGGTCCAGTTCTGCCTGATTTGATGGATGATTGATAGATGGAGGAG
>VWZT01015863.1:2488749-2619757 GCA_013397055.1 Pachycephala philippinensis
AGGAGAGGAGAGGAGAGGAGAGGAGAGGAGAGGAGAGGAGTCTGTCTCTCTGACCTCACAATGGGTTTAAGCCCCCAACCTCAGGAAACCCAAAGGTTTAGAGGCAAAAAATATTTGTATTCTTCAGGACTGGATGATTCAAGAAATTGATGAATTATTATAAATTATTTGTTTTGTTTTATGTGCAATAGTAATGTTGTTAGTAGAGGCCAATGTATTTTGGCAAACTGCTATTTAATTACACAAAATGAAAATAAAATCTCATTCCCCTTATTGAAGTAGAAACAAACATACCTACCTGGCATTTTCCTGCCTCAGAAATCCGTTCTGCTGAGTTCCGAGACCAAACCCAATCTCATCTCTGTCTTTGCATGGCCAGTCTGCCCCTGCTCCACTGACTTCATTGCTGCCAGTGTCCTCACAGGGCAAATCTAAGGGATCAGCCCTTGCTTGTGCAATCAGAAAACCCAATGCCCTGCATTACCCAGGAATGACCAGACCTTGGGATGAAGATAACTGTCGTGATAGAGGAGCTAACATAGTGTCCATCTAATGGACAGCAGAAAGAAGTTTAATTTTCCTTTCAGCTGGGACGGCTGGGAAAATACATTTAAGCTAGTGGCAGAGAATTTTTTCTTTTAATAAAAAGAATGTATCTTTTACTAGATTCTATTTTTTTTTTCTCCTGAAGAAAGTATTTTGTAATCATGTATTGATTTTGATTGTGTTTCCCCATTCTGTTTTAGTGAATTTTGAGGTGGACTGTCTGGTTAAATCTTGAGGAAGGGAAACAAAGTGGGAGAAATACAGAAAGACCTGAAAACCCTGACCTTTTCAATCTTCCAAGGGACCTTTTCAATCTGCTTTGACATAATCCTCTGCTGTGAAAACCATCAGAAGCTCTGGGATTTCATCTAATGGGGAAATTAAAGCAGATTTCAGAACTTCAAAAGTTATCGTGACACCAAAATGCATTGCCACCCTCCAGCCATCCCTTGTGCCTTGCCCAGCCAGGTGCTTTAACCTGACCTACAGCTGGCTTTGAGCCTTAACTCACCTCTTCTTCTGGCCACCACTTCTCCTCCTCCTACCCATGAGCACTTCAGCTTCTGTGTGGCAGGTCTGTCCCTAAGATGCCAATAAGCATCCCCAGAAGAGGGTTGGAGAGAGGAGGATGTAGGGAATGCCTCTGTGTGGGAAGGAGCCTGCCTTGAGGTTCTTGGAGGCGAGACAGATGCAGCAGGACCCAGCAGCTGAGGAAGGTCATGGCTCCAGTTATCTAGAGTGAGGCATGGTGAATAAAAGACACTTTCACTTTGAGCTGGGTGTGAGGGCATCTGATGTATCACATGAAGACCTCCTGCTTGCTAGGGAAAATAGCCCTGAATGATTTCTCAGGAGCAGCAGTGATCCAGAAAGGCAGAAAGCATGTGCATAGTAAAAAGAAAATAATTACTCCCTCAGCATTGGTGTATTTATAGAGATTACACACAGATGTGCTTATGTTTGAGGTACTGGTGCTTGGGGGCTGCTCTGTATTCCCTGAAGTGTCCTAATATGGCCAAAAATGGCCCTAAATCTTGTTTTGTACTTCCTGTGAGAAAACACCAAAATTTGCACAAGACTCTCTTGTAATTGTTTTGGATCAATCTCAGCCATGTCGGTGATCCTGCCAGCATGATAACTGACCATTTTCCTATTTCACCTCTACTTCTTGATGCAGCACTGATCAGCTTTCAGTCAAAGCTGGTTTTTTTATAAACAAATCTGGAAGCAAATTGAGTTTGCATTCAGTCTCTTTGTCTATAATGTAGTTTTCATTGATGCAATAAGGTTGCAGAATTAATTTCTTCTGAGAGTCTTTATTTGTTAACAAGAGCAAGGCTATTCCAGTGAAGTATTTCTACTGTAGTACTTTAAATACAGAAATGTTTTAATCTCTCAGATGCTCTCATTAAACTTAGTGGCTTAAATTACGTGACTCCGTCTGGGCTGTCGCAGGCATAAAGAATTAATCATTTGTTAAAAACCACTCATATCCTTTCTGAATCCACCCTTGGTTTGCCTGTAGCTCTGGGAAAACCTTTTTTTTTTTTTTTTTTACAGATGTCTGCAGCCTCCTGCATTACCCTGTCACTTCCAGAAAATAGGATTTCTCACCTACAGATGGTGAGGAGAGAGGAGGATAGCCGTGAACATTAGGTTGAAATTACTTGTCAAGTTTGATCAGTTCACAGAAAGACAAAAATCCCTTTTGAAAAGGCACAGTTGATTTTTGAAGATTAGTAGCGGTGTCCTCGCAGCTCCTTTGTTTGGGTAAATTATACAAGGGTGCAGTTTATTACCTAAATGATCCATACGTTTGCATGTAGGCGGTGCATAAATTATTTAATTCTGCGCTGGACGGTGCAATAAACAACCCCTCTCCTGCACACAAGCACACAAATACACACACACATTCGCCTAGCCAGGACCTATGGTACAGGGGATGGTTCTTTACTTTATGTTTTCTTTTCCCTTTTATTGCCTTGTAAGTATTATTATTTGACAAAGCACTAGGGAAGGAGTACATGAATCTATTAAAGATAACAAAGCTCCATTGTGACACGAAACCCGTGAAAGCAGACAAATAAATCTTTCATAATGTGGAATAGCTGGTCCCTAGCTCTTCAAGGAAAGAAGAAGCAGTTGATCTTGAAATAAATACTAATCTGAATCCTGCTGTTCTTGGGGTGACTTCTTGTCGCAGCAATTTCTCCTTACAATTTAGTCATGCCACAATGCATTAATTACCATCTGTGTGCTCTGTTTAATGGGAGCATTGAGAGACAATACCTGTTTTGTTCCCTCCCAGAGTAGCAATTATTCCTATAAATAAGGAAGATGAGTGAGTGTGTGAGATGAGTGTGCCTGTGCCAGAAAACACAGAAAACAGTTCCTGATCTGCTGCATGCTTTTATGGTCCACCAGCATAGACTGCTAACAGGCAGGTAGTTGGCTCTCTCTGACAGGGGAAAAAAAAAAGATAAGTTTCATGAGCACTTATCTTCCTGCTCTGATTTTCAGCCTGGTTTCCCTCAGAAGTGTAGTTTACACAGGCCTGCATCATTCAAAGTCCTTATGCCCAAACCATTGGGCAATTTTGCTTGAGTGCACCAGAGCTGGGGATGGCTCAGCCTCACCACCAGCAGCTGCATCCCAGTCTGGATTTGGGTTCTGCTGTGCCCATGCTCCTCACAGACAAGAGCAAGTCCTTCCCTCTGCCTTACCTCTCTCCCAGGGTGGTGGGAGGTCCATCCCCAAGGAAAGTCTTCGTGTGAGCCAAATGGGCAGACGAGGAATCAGTGGTGTGCCACGAAAGCAAGTGTCCCAGCCTAACCTGGAGCTGCCAGGTGGGTTTTGGGTGTAGAGGTGACCAAGCTGAAGACAGGGAGCTCCCAGTGGTGCCTGCAACAGAGGCAACAAATTGGGAAAAAAGTCAAACTTCTTCTTCATAAAAAATATCCTGAACCTCCATCTTGGGCTGTGTGGAAAATCCACCTGAAGTGTTATGAAAGCCTGCTCTGACCCACTTTGTTTGCTGATCACGTGTGAGCAGCCTCAGGAAAAATAAAGCAGCTCTTGCTTCTGGTTGTTTTCTTCTTTGTCCATTACAATTTCATTTTCCTAAGATTAAGGAGAAAAAATTGAAGACCCAAACAGCCTCGTGTTTCTGAACATTTTGCAGCAGCAGAGAGAAACAAAATGAAACAACCCCTTAAATTATTGCATTTTCAAAAAGAATCATCATCTCATTGTGCAGATGGTGTGCGCCAGGCCCTCATTAGCATATTGCTCTATTTTTAGCCCCTCTTCTTGCTGCACATGAAATCTGGCTGTATTAAAGGAGTTACCACAATGCCTTCCCCAAACATCATTTTGGTCCACAAAAGTCACTCTGCCCCTTCCTGCCTTGGGTTATAAGACATAGCTGACTTCTCTGCAAACCAGTGACTGCTCTGCAACCACCAGTGTGTTTGTTTATGGGTAAATAGGAAAATCACCTGTCACATCTTTCTCAGTCATCAGTAATTTTTTTTTGTGTCTCTTGTGAAGAAAGTTGTTCATCCTGAAAGCAGTGGAGCTCTCCTGTTTAGACTTCAGTGAAAGAAAGGCTAGGATTACTCTGGCAGGCCAGAGAAACCAGGACAATGAAAATCAAATTTTCTGTTTGCTGCTAAAATGGAGCCCAGTGATAACCAACAGCCCAGGATGCTCCTTTGGTAATCTTTTTTTATTGCCAGATGGTAAATGAATGATCTTCCTTGGCAATTTTAATATATGAGAGTAGTGCAAGCACAAGGTACCCTTTGGTCCTAGCCTGTGGTGTTTGGGATAGGTTTCAGTCTGGTTTTCCTGGAGATTTGAACTCCCAAAAGAGTGGAGGTTGATGTGAGCAGTGTAAGGATTTTATTCCTTGCCTCCCGAAGTCGATGTTTAAATACCTGAAATGGATCACATCCTCAAAGTGCCCTACCTCCATCCTCCACAAGAGAAACTATAGGTGACCTGAGCAAGTGCAGGCACTTATCTTCCACTTGTCTAAAACCAGAGAGCATAACACTCATGCTTCATGTCCAAGGGGGAAAAGCTGGTTCTTGTAGTCCCATCAAGTCCACTTCCATTTGCAGATACAGCAGAGAATTTCAGGTGCCTCCACTCTGGATCAGATACAGTCCTCTTTAACTTTTTTTCTGAATTATTTAACATGAGCTCAATGTCCCTCACAGCTAAGTTCCAGAGGAATGAATGGTAATGAGGCAGTAATTTGTATGAGAGACAACAGGTCAGCTGAAGGTATCCTGCTCTGAGAAGAGGGTGGAGGTTGCTTCAATAGACCGTGAATATTCATCTTGCACGTCTGGTCAGTTTTGATCACTCAGCTCTTTTCAAGGCAATTCCTACCAAGCTTCATGAGTGCCTGAAACAGGTCCTGGCAATAAGAAAGCAAAGGAAAAAAATTGATGTTAAAAGGAATTGACAGGCAATAGGGTTAGAGACCTTCCCAAATGTGATCTTGCAAATAACCAACCTGAAATTAAGTAGTTAATCTGTGAAGGTCCTTGATAACTTATGTGGTAATGCTAAAGTATATTCCCTGTTAATTGTCCAGAAGAAAAAAAAAAACAAACAGACAGAAATCAATGCCCAAAGCCTGCAAGAAATTAGGAGCAGATTCATGTTGTTTCCATTTAATGAAATGACAGAAAGATTAGAAAACGCCAAGAGCCCCTTTCTTTGCTTCCCTACAGGACCAGCTTTGGGCTAGACACAGATCCAAAACTCTGATTCCTATGTGGGTTTTCAAGCTCCTGCCACAAAGTGCAGGTGGTGCTGAATCCAGCTCATGAGGGCAACTGGCGACAGTCCAAGCAGGGAGTACAGTTTTGCCTTTGGTGATGGTGACACTTTTCTCTTCAAAACCAATTGTGACTGTAGAAGATTAAACGTAGCAAACAAATTGTAAGACAAGCTTTAGCAGGCAGTGCATTTTGGCAATTGTTCTTTTCTTCCTAATATTTCATTTCAACTGTCCCATGATGCACCACCCTCTTCATAAAAGCAGCCATCCAGTGCAAGCAGGTGATGCAAGCTGAGAGTGTCAAATAGGATTTGCATGGCACATATTGTGAAATGTTTTACAGATACCAAAAGAAAGATTTATTGCACTCTTTCAGGTAATACATCATAAGGATTTCTAGAAGATTATATACATCGGTTCAGATTAAGAAATTCTCTCTGAGGTACCGTTGCATGTTAAATTAGAGCACTTCACGCAATGTAACGTGTTAAGTCAAACCCAAATATTTGGGAAGACAGTGGAATATGAACAAAAACAAGTACAAATAGGTGTCGAAACATGTGGAGAAAATTGTGGAGAGAAACACTGCTTAGGATTTGTACAGTAAATAACCTATTCCTATGTTACTTTCCTTACCTAGATTCAAATCTGGCATACCTCAGCTGAGTTCAGGCAGGTTATTTGTGCTTGTCTTCAAGTCTGTGCTAGACCAATGGCATCCTGGCCTGCATCAGCAATGGTGTGGCCAGCAGGACCAGGGCACTGATTGTTCCCCTGCTCTTGGCACTGGTGAGGCTGTGCCTTGAATCCTGTGTTCAGTTCTGGGCCCCTCACTGTCAGAAGGACTCTGAGGTGCTGGAGCATGTCCAGACAAGGGCAACGGAGCTGGGGAAGGATTTGGAGCACAAGCCCTGTGAGGAGTGGCTAAGGGAGTTGGGGTTGTTCAGCCTGGAGAAAAGGAGGCCCAGGAGTGATCTTATCACTTCTACAACTGCCTGAAAGGAGGTTTAGCCAGGTGGGGTCGGTCTCTTCTCCCTGGAAACCAGTGACAGGACGAGAGGACAAAGCCTCAAGCTGCCCCAAGGGAAGTTCAGGTTGGACATCAGGAAGAATTTCTTCATGGAAAGGGTGGTAAAGCATTTGAACAGACTGCCCATTGGAAGTGATTGAGTCCCCATCCCTGCAGGTATTTAAAAGATGTGTAGATGTGGCACTTAGGGACATGGTTCAGTGGTGGCCCTGGCAGTGCTGGGTTAATGGTAGGACTCAATGATCTTAGAGGTCTTTTCCAACCTAAACAATTCTATGGTTCTCTAAGGATCAGTCTTGCACTGTTCATCCAAAAAAAGAACAGTTTCAATTTCTCAAAGGATTCATTTTCTTGACATAATAACACAGTGATACTGCTTGAATTTTGAACGAAAAAATGGGCTTTTGCAATTCTGTCATTGATGCTCACAGATGCACACACCTCAGTGTCTCAGAGGTTAATCTAAGCATTTGGATTAAGTGACCTGAACTGTCATTAATCATGCAGTAGTCATCTTCCAGGAAATCCTCTCCTCCATAGTCCTCTGCTGAGTTCCAGGGGTGCTCACCTTGCCAGCCCTGCTCCAAGCACTCCTTAGTGTGCCTCCTTGATGCCTCTTTCTGACTCACTGAAACTGGGAGCATGTCTCCCAGTCCCTTGCTGGTTTTCTGACTGCCGTACGATTTGCGATGCCTCGCGCTAGTTTGCCTTAGGGTAAAATGTGTCTGTCCTGGGAAATGACACTGTGTTATGACATGTGGCATCTAACACAAGGCTGAAGAGAAACCCAGGATCCCCTAACCCTCTGGGGATATGAATACTTGTGCAATTATGTTGACATAATACAGAGGTGGCTTGGGTTCACTTTTTCAGCTGGAAAATGTTCATTTTAAAGGAATTAAAGAGAGGACCTTTAAACATTGGAAGGGGATGAGATTGCTGCCTCTGGAGGAATAGGGATAGTTTTGTGGGGTGTTTGGGCTGGGGACAAGGCTGCTTGCCAGGCAAGAAGCATGGGGGTGGGGTAATGAGAGGACAGCCAGCTCTTCTCGTGGGTGGTGACCCCATACTCCATGACACTCAGCTGCAGCCTGGAGACTGTGGTCCGAGGGACTGAGGACCGTGCTCGGGATCATGCATCTCCTGAACACAATCAAAATCTCCCCTAGATGAAGTGATCTGAATGTGGTTATCACCACTGGATGAGAAGAGAGCAGTAAGGCATAGGTATTTTAGTGATAATGAAGATGCTTCCCAGCATCACCACTGTTATTTATTCCTTTCCCTAGAGGACCTGAGGCCAAAAATTTTTGAAGCTCTCCTGATCACAGCCTCACATGGGGGCTTGCCAAAAGCAGTCTCTAACTACACAGCCCTTTCCTGACACACTCCCACTTGAGTACAAATCTGTCCCCAGCCCAGTTTGATTAGTGCTTCTCTGATCAAAGACGACTCCCATTGAGTCTTTTAACATGCAATTATACTTTGAAAGGTCACTCTGGGAAAACTGTGCCATGAGGTTCCGTGTTTATTGACTCCCTTCCCTGAGCAATTTGCTCAGTTTACATGTAATGAATAAGAGCTGTTCTTGGCTGCTGCCCAACCTGACTGGTCTAAAAGCCAAGCTGTGTCAGCCTTCTGCCAGGGCGTTATCACCAGAACTAAACGTTGCTCCAGAAAAACCTCTTGACCTAGGAATATCTTTTTCCCATCACCTTCGCATTTGGACACATTACCATAATCTCCATTTACCATAACCAGTATGAGCATTCCCCATTCTTGTTTTGAGCTGTGGATGAAGTCCGCTAATCCTTGTACCCAAATTAAATTTTGATATCATTTGTCCCACTGTCAATTTTCATCTGCATATTAGCTTCTAACTCAGCTGTGATGGTTCAGACCTGTCTCTAGAACTGTCTGTTGTGTCTGCTCAAGGCAAACAGGAGAGGAGAATGGAGTTTGTTTTGTTAGGCAAAATATCAGCCTTGTAGGTGGGTGCAATCTGTGGGGTTAATTTATCTCCAGGATGGGCAGCTGATCCACCATGGCTGAGGAAGTGTCTTAACCTGGCAAAGTGGTAGGACTATTATGGCAGGGTGGCCTCTGATGCTTGTGCTGGCTTGTGCTGTAGTCAGACCTCACAGCAAATGTAGTGTGAATGTAACTGTGTTACAGGTCTGGGGCTGGGAAGGATCAAATCTCGTGGCCAGATGGTGCAGAGGGGCTTTCTGCAGCAAGTCCCACCTAGGGGACTATCATTAAGCCTGGAGAAGAGCTGTGCTGTGCCTATGGAGGAAAGCAGCCATGTCACTGAGGAACTGAGAGCCCAAAGTGTGGCCCATCTCCCCTGCCAGCCTTCGAGGCCAAATGGGAAGTGCAACCCCTGCTGCATATGGAAACTTTGTAAGTCATGGCAGGGCTTTCACTGAGGTTGCAATCTGAGTGAAGATTTGCAGAAATAAACCCTCTGATATGTGGAAGCATGACGTTATGGCTCATATACAAAGATTTCTCTGTATTTGAGTCTGTGCTCTTGGGTATTTCTCTCTGTTCACAGCCATGGGCCCTCCAGGATGAGCACCCCGGTGGTGCTTCATTGCTGGCCTTAGTGCCTGGAGATGTCCATGGCTGATGATTCTGCTCTGGTTCATCCAGGTTTCCAGCTGGGAGAAGAGCAATCTGGAGGCATGGCTGAGGTGTGATCCAGCACAGACAGTATGATTACGTGCTTGCCCTCAGTACACTAAGGACATATCTCATGCAGAAATACCTTTTCAACATGACTTCTCAGTGTGTACACAACCAGCAGCATATGTCAGTCCTGCATAACAGGCTGTAAGGCAGATGAGGTTGCCATAATCCACAGCCTGGCCGTCAGCATCAGCCAGTGCAGACACACACTGCTGGAGGGCCCAGGTTTAATCTTCACTGGTTTTCAGTGTGGGAGTTTATCACACACAGTCACTGCACAATTGCAACAACAATTTACAGTCTGCCAGGAATCCAGCCAGCCCTCCTCAGACCTGGGGCTGTCCCTGTCTTCTGCCAATCCAGCAGAGGAGCTGTGTGGAGGCTTATCCAGACAAAGCGGGATAAATCTCCTTGGCAGCTCTCACACTGGTCACACTGTCCGGTGGATATTTATACTCTTTTTTTTTTTTTTTTTGCAACCCTGATTAAGTATTTCTTTGCGAAAACTCTCGAAGTGACAGAGCAGTAGCTGTGACATGCCGAAGTTCAACCCTCTCTGCCTACTGGAATTCGTTTTCCAAGGACACATGCCACAAGAAACTGCTGCCCAGAGGCAACAGCAATATATTTCTGTTTCACTCAGGACTCTTGTAGCTGATTTTTTCTCGTTCAGCATTTCTCTCAAGCATCAGGGTAGCCCTGAGACTGTCACTCTTCTGGATATCTCCTTTCACATCTCAATTAGGTAAAAACACAGGCCTCTCCTGAAGCTCACTTTAAGTAAGGAGCCCTTTCAGTATCAGCTGCTACTTTTAAAGATGTTATCAGCCCTCACTGTGTTATTATTTTATGTTAGGATACTATACAATTATTCATATATGTTACTGTAGCTCCCAGAGAGCTCTCTCTGGATCAGAACTGTACTGTGGAAGTTGCAGTAGCACCTAGCCATGTTTTGTAGTCTATTGTCATTGTCAGAAGCCAGAGAGGAACCTGTATCCTGAAGTAGGAAACATGTGATGGAGATAAGAATGGGCCTAATGTTTGTAATGGGCCAGATCCTGTTTTAATTCTCAAAGCTAAGGGAGGAACTCACATTGGTTTTGGCTGCTGTTAAACTGAGCCACTCTAGAATGGCAGCATCCAGTTTTGTGGCCCAGCCATTTGCCACAGTTTGTTAGGAAAGACCCAGTCTGATCCCTGTGGGTGCATCTAGTGGCCCTGCTGTGAAAGGCAAAGACGTAAGGCTAGCTGCATCCCTTCCATGCACTCATGCCAAGGAGCCTTGCAGAGCCTCCATGGAGCCTTGCTGTCTCGTGCCCTGAAACCATCTCATCATGAAAGTCAATATTCATAGATATTTAGAGAACAGTCTCAGAGTCGTCAAAGGCTTCAAGCCAGCTGCTTGGCAGCTGTTATCTTCAGTGCTTGAATCAGAGATTGCAACATGAAGAAAATCTCTACATAGTCTGTGCTTGCCAGTCTGGATTCACCTTGAACAGGTGGGAGATGTAGTGCTTTCCCCATCGTCTGCTCTCCAGGCAGTCTGGTCTGAAACAAAGATCCTTTCCAGACTTGTTTTGTTCATGACAGTGTTTGCTTTACTTTTTTAAGTGGTTTAGCAGAAAAACAAAGAATATCTGAGTTTTTCTTGAACTCACTCAAGCCCATAGGACCTGGTCGGCAGTGAAATATCTCTTGCTATGCAGACATCCAGTCTCAGCAATAAGAAAAGTGCTTTTAAGATCACCTGGAAACTCTGCCATAAATCTCATATTTGCATTTGAATAAGTTTATTTCTTTGTCTAAAAGCTCTGATTTTTCAGTCTGTACTGCATGGATGTTGAAGCACTTCATCACTGTTGCTGTGAAAGTTCAAAGCCATTTATCTTCAATAAGGTTACTTGATCCAATTTCTAACAGCAAGAACCTCTCTGTCCTGGAGCTTTCTACAAGATTAAGTGATGTATTCAGATAGGCAATATCTCAGGAGGATTTTCCCTACCTGGAAGACAAAGCTCATTCTGGTAGAAGGACAGCAGGCTTTGCAATTGGTGTTTCCCATTTGCCTTCCACTACAGTTCGTTAGTCTCTTTCTTGGAGCCTGGCATCCTTTTGTGTAAGTACTGTGAGAAGAGCCATCTTTGCAGTGAAAGTTAGTCCTCATCCTTCCCCTGAAGATGATCACTGCCTGCTAATCCTTCACATGTATTTTCTGGAGTGGCAGAGCCCAAAGGGAGATACGAAAGCTATGCATTAGTCTATTGCCTGTGTGGTGAGAGAAAGAATGAGTGCCTATAGTCCTAGCCAGGGATATGAGGTAGAGGTTTAACATGATGTTCTGCCAAAGATTTTTTGTGCGGTTTTCAGCAAGTACTTTCCTGTCCTGGTGGGAGCTATGCAGGTGAAAGGCAGCAAAACTGTTGGGTGTCAGAACCTGGAGGAATCATTAGCAGCTCCAGGCAGCTGGGTACCCACCAAAGCCAAAGGAGCCGTCGGGCAGGACTGGGGCTGGGTGTTTGCACTCACCATGCAGCATCATTGTGCAGGACCATTCACGTACAGACCCAGCTGATCTGATCACCTGCACTGCTCCAGAAACAAGGCTCCCAGGAGAGGAGAGACCCTGCAGCCAGGTGGAAGGTGCTGATGTGAACAGAAACATCTCTACACAGAGCCTTAACTCCCACTGTTTGCTACGCCAGGAGGTCTGATCATTTTCCTGGCAGCCCCTGGTGTGACCACACTCCAAGGGGTTCCTGTTGAGTAGTTTCTGTCTGGAGGATGAGCTCTGCCCTCAGCTCTATGTGCACGCCTCTGGAGCCCGCAGGTGCTGCCCTGTACTACCCTGCTGGGAAACCCTCTCCGTTTCTGCAGGCAATGAATCATATTTTTGTGTGAAGAGTTCTGGTGCTGACACATGGCAATCTTTGTTTTCCGCCCTTCACTCTGATGGTGTGAGCAGGCACAGTTTATTGGACTAAAACAAAAAAAATTGGAAACTTATGCTTGTGTCTGAACAGTTCAAAATCTGCAGTTCTTCCATGTGAGACGGTATTTCTGGTTCATTTGCTGAAGAAACACATCTGAGTCTGTTCTGACAGACTCTTCTCCAATCAAAGTTTTTTTCAGGTGCGTGTTGGTCTAGAAAAACAGATAAATCACCTATGCTACAGTACTGTCAATTGGATTTAGTCCCTCTGATGCACAAAAGAGAGAGCCATGCAGTAACATCCAGCAATTTATTGTGACTCATTTTGCTATAACCCTAACTTGTCCAGAATCTACCACCTCTTGTTGCTTCAGTAGTTTACTGCCCTGTGTTCATAAGGATGGTGTGAAACAGAGGGTGTGATATCAAGTCCAGTGAGAAGAGAGCTACTGCCCTACTTCTCAACAAGCCCTACAGCCAGCACTGGCATAGCAAGGTCCTTTGTCATCTTCAAGATGATGAGACTCAGGATGCTTCAGCTGATTTATAAGGAGTCATGGATATATGATGTGAGCTTAATTCATAATGGGATTGAGCTGAAAGCACTAATGCTGTTTTACTGCAGATCTGACATTAACATTCACACACTGTCTGATGGATAGTGCAGAAGAACCAAAGTAGGTTTTCTAGTGGGTCTGGTAGCAATCCATCTGTCTCAGCCTGATGAAATTATTGTTGCAATTTACTAAACTAAGCACAAGAAAATCCATCTGTGAACAGAGATATATAAAAATCCTAAAAATAAAACCCGAAACCCAAAGCCAATATTTTGTCTATGTAAAAAAACCAAAAAACAACTGAAACCCCACCAAAACAAAGAGGCAACACCACTCTCAGGAAGGTAGGAAAACAGAATTTTGCAACAGCTGCATAGCAATTTTGCAAGACCTCATTTTCTCCTTCACCACATGAAGGGTACTTCCTTACTTCAAAGAGATGTAAGGCTGTGTTCTTCACAGGAAGGCAGGAATTCAGATTTAATACATTATAAAGATGCAAAATATTAGAGTACAAAATTAGTTTTAGAAGCCCTGATTTCATATCAAATTTAGGAAGCCCAGCTTCAGCTGCCTTTCAACCCTAAGCAAAGCTGTAAAAAGTGTTAAACCATGAGCACCGAAAGAATGCATGCAAACTGAATTTCCTTGTTGATCCTACTTGCCAGTATTTTAGGATTTATGTCCTACCATGCAGAATATTTGCTTCACCTTTGCTTTATGGCAGTATGAGTTTGCTCACAGGCTTTGAATTATGACAGAATTAGAATGCCTTCTATGGTAGAAAGTCCTTATATATACCTTAAAACATTTGCACTTCATGTTGAGATGCTTATGAAAGCTGAATTTAGGCAACCATAGCTCATTTCTCCCCAAAATATGACCTCCTTTTCTTTATTGTGAATCTTACTGGACAGATTTTCATCAGTACTGCAGTGTATCTGGACTTCTGAAATCCCTGCCAGAGCTGGGTCTTTGCTGGGTTGGCTTCAGAAAGCAGTGAGAACAATTTAAACAGTGGCATCCAGCAGGCATGAGAGTGAGAAGGCAAGAAGTGCCATGGGCTCTTCAAGTCAAAGGGTGAAACCACAGTTAAGGGCTTGAGAATGGGCTGAGAAAGGCAGCTATCAGACCAGGGGAGAAGACTGAAAAGGAAATGGAAAAGCTGAACTGTTGGTGTGGTCACAAGAAGGCTCTGGGAGAAGAACACATGGGATGCGAGGAAGGTTATGTTGGGGTGGTCACATTTCCGCTCTGCCTCCCTCAAAACTAGGGTGATGGCAAGAGATGGAGATACCCATTCCAGAGAGCTGGTACTGTCACACTCATCTTGCCAGAAATACACTGGTCCTTTGGCAAGGGCCATGCCCCAAAATACCTACATTTCAGTAGATATTTCAAGAAAAAAAGGTGCCACCTAACAAGAAGTAGAAAGACTGAAAAAATGAATAACTAAGGAATATACCTCCCCCTAGAATTTGTGGTCAGTACAGAAGCATCATTACATTTGGTCTCTAGCCCAGTGTACGAAGAGTTCAGGAAGTTTAAGCTAGAGGAACTGGTTTTATTGAGGTTTTATTGCTTTTGCTTTGTTTTAATTCAACAGCAGAATAATTGTTAGAGGAGCTGGAGAAGCCAGTTTCAGTCCACAAAAACATCAATGATTTATTTATTGCTATCATTTAGGGAAAGGGCAGCATTTGCTGGTTCTGAATATTTAACATGGCAGGGAAAAGCCAGCCACTCTGAAGCCTGCATGTTCCAGTGAGGCGCTGCAAATCAGTATGCCACCCTCAGCCCCCTAAATTCAGAGCTGGGAGAGCTGGGAAGCTATGCTCCAGTGCATTCTTACAGGGACTGAGACTTCCTCAGACCTCAGCTTCTGTGGTCATGAGCAGCCTGTTGGAGAGACTATCGCCTTTCTCTGACCTGCTATGAAAGTCCAGGTAAGGAGGCGAGGTGCATCTATGCCTCAGAAGACATTTACCTGCGTGGCATTCATCTCAGGAAAACTGCAATTCATTTTACTTCATGCATCATTTATAGTAATTCTCAGGAGAGCAACAAGTGGGAGAGATCAGCATCAATGTTTTTGCCTACCCAAAGCTAGAGTGAGATGCATTTTGAAACACTGAAGGACTGTTCTTAGCTTGTTTCCCCCCCGCTTCCTTGGTTTTCCAAGGGACTCAAGCTATGAGCCTCAGTCTCTCTAGCTACTAAATGACCCAACCCACCAGATGTTTCTTGAAAAAGCATTCAGGAGCAGCCAGACCACAGCCACACACAGGCAGAAGGGAAAACAGGAAAAGACAGTTTCCCATGCTTCTCATGTGTCATAGTATCTGTTGAGCCCCCTCCTTTAACACGTCACCTACTGCAGAGGGATTTCCCCGCTGCTGTTGGCTGTGGAGGAAACAGGCCTGACTGCAGATGGGAATAGTGACAGGAGATGGCCAGCACCTGCCTCCAACTCTCCCCCAAGGAACCATCCAAGGGAGAAGCTCTTTGAGAAGCCCATGTCTCTTCATGACCATTGCTGTTTGTGAAACATTCTCAGGAGAAGAAAGTGACAATCACCCCTCACCCTTCCCCCTGCAAGATGTATGGAAGGGAAGAAACATGGAGGTTTTTTTTAAAAGAGTGCATTTCAAATCTCATAGCCAATTTGCAAACAGATATTCTGTCTATACTGCTTTAAATCAGTGTTTAGCAGCACAAACTGAGGCTCTAACTGGCACAGAATTCAACAGTAAGATCAGTACCCAGCTTAGGACCCTTCTTATACTTTCTTATCTGAAAATCTCTTTTTGAATGCTTAAGGAAATAGCAACTAAAAAGATGAGTGCCCCAATGGCTGGGTATGGCTTTATGCATCCCATGGCCAGACCACCTAGCAACCTCTCCCTGCTGTTTATGATACAAGAGTGAGATTTAACCATGCTCGCAGTGACCACCCACTAGCTGTCATTCCTGATTTAATGCAGGATGAGGCTTCCCGGCCCCCTGCTCAGCAGAGGGAGTGACTTTTTCTTCTAAACTCTCGCTGTTTGGGTGGTAAAGTAGTTTCCTCAGAAGCTGAAGGGAGCTCTGAGACCGCCAGCTCCTGCAGGATGTGGTTGTGCCCACAGTATAAGGGTTAAATCGCTGTTGCTAATGTGGAAACCTGGGTGCTCTTGTCCCTTAGTGGACTATTTGACCTTTCATCAGGCACAGGGGCCTCTGGTCAATTAGGCAGGCAATGAAGGAAACATATTTGCACAGCATGGTCAGACCAAGGGTTTCTGTGAGTCACCCTGGGGGCACCTTTCTTCAACAAGTGTTGTTTCCAGTGCTGCTGGAGGGTGACAAAATAACTGATTAGCCTCTTTAAAATTTCTCATAAAATTGTATTAGCAAAACGGTAAATACATGACACAGGGACCGTAACCACGGGATGTTTACATAATGCCCACTGTGGACGAGTACTAAATACCATAAAAGACCTGAGACCCCCCCCAAAAAGTCCATGAGTTCTGTCTCTCAGAAGGCAGCTAGAGCACCATTGTTGTTGCTGTTGTCCCTCCCCCTCTTCCTCCTCCCCCTCACATTTCGGCTTCAGAGCTGTGAACTTTGCTGGTGGTTATTGCAATTCCTATTGCTAGGCTCCCGTTGTCAGAAAAGAGCTGAGCCAGGGAAGTGTTCAGCACAAGGCAATCCCCGTCTGAAATGACAGAGTCAACACACTCCAGTATGGACCTGGGGGTCGCCTCCCACTTGAGGCGCCTCTGGTTCCTGTTGAGCTCCAGCCTGTAGGTGAAGTTGTCGGCCTGGGTGGGCGTGCCGATCAGCATCATCGTGGCGAAGAACTGCGGGTGGCCCTCGTACTTCTCCTGCTTCCTGAGGACCAGCAAAAACTGGTGGCCAAGGCAAGAGTGCATGATGATCCAGTCCGTGGGTGCAGGCAGGTGCATGTCCGTGGCCAGGAAGACAATCTCCGCGCCCTGAAGGATGTTGATGCGGTGGGTCTGCCTCAGGTGGGACACCACCACCTCCAGGTGCCCTTCCCACGGGCAGGAGAAGAGCGGGCACGTGCAGGGAACCAGCTGGGGGTCGTGCACAGCTTCGTGATGATGGCAGGGAGGAAGGATGCCTTGCTCCGTGGATGCCTGCGCAGCTGCACAGCGGGTCGGTGCATACTACGGGAAGAAAGAAATTACGTGTGAGAGCAAGTGGACCAGAAACCAGTGCAGACCCCACAGACATCAGTCATCCATACTCCACCTAAAGCAGCATCAGTGGGAATGCAGGGAACTCAGCACTCCGGGGATCAGAGGCGGTCCTGACCTGGATCTGCACAGCAGCAGGAGATGGCAGTTGCCTTGTTCTCCAGGAGAAGAGACAAACTGTTTGCGTCATGATAAGTCACTTCAAATGAAAATGATGTATGTGTTTAAAGAGCGATTTCATTAGTTCAGGGGGAAAAATCTGATTAAAAGGAGAAAACAACCCAACAAAGCAAGGACAGCATGGGGCATTTTATATAGTTAAGGCTCTTGCTGCTCAGAACAAGGGAATGAAATATGTATGGCATTATTATTCTTTAATGAAACATACGGGCAAATACAGGCATTTTTCCTGAAACAATAGGCTTTATTACATCCATAATTTGTGAAATAAATGTCAGTTTTTATTGTATATGATACCGTCACTATTTTTTTTGGCCAATGTATTTGTGCCTAATTGATGCCCTTACCACCATAAATCTTAAATTACTCTCAAAGGTGATTGGATGGCGAATTTAGGGCATTTTTATACTAAAGTAAATTTGGATTAAGGTAGGGCAGCTTGCTAAAAAGGCAGCAGCTCTTGCAGAAGAATTCCACGTGAGGACTAAAAAGCAAACTGCTCTGCCTCTCTCAAGTGGATGTTGTTGAAGGGAAATAAGCCTTACTCAGCCAAAAGTGTATTCACATGTAATGTTATTCAGGAAGAGTAATGTCTCTCCACAGTAACTGTGTGCATAGACAAACCCTAAGGCACAGGCATGCTGGTCATGATTCATGTTTCCCAATTTTAAGCATTTTTTTCACCCACCCAAGACGGAAACCTGGTTACCCGGGACTGCCTCTGCAGCCTGTAGAGTGAGGCAGCCCTTAGAGTGCAGGACTCAGATCTTAGCTGGAGTAGTTCACCTTCTAAAGGTGACACCGGCTGATGCCAGAGAGACTGAGATCCAGTCTGCCTAATTGTGCCTAAATTTTAGCTGTTTAAACACTTTTTCTCTCTGAACTCCTCTTTATAAGAGTACATCTCTTATATCCATTAATAGGAGTGTGTACATATATATGTATATTTTGCTTTAACATATGTCCTAAATACTACCCCACATCCCCTCATTTTAATATATGTACCCAAAATGTCATGAACGACATTATAGTTCTAACATTTAACAGTTGTTCCTCCATGCCACATCCAAGTCATGGCAGATTTGGGATTTTTGAGCAGAGATTTGTGTTATATAGGGGCAAGCATAATGCCATGTAATGGGTGGTAGATTTGCTGCAAAGGGTGCATTGTCTCGTCTCATTATGGATACCATGAAAGCTTTCATTGCAGCCTTGCTGTAAACAGCTTTTTCCCAGCAGAACTTGTACATTTCTTTACAGGACGTTTAGGAAGGCAATCTCTTGGGTGAACTGTCCTAACTCTCAGATGACCAGGGCTTCCTTGCCAACCAGGATGACAATTCCATCCATTCTCTTTGTGTCAGTAGCTTCCAAAGGATGTGATGGATAGAGAGGGTTGTGATTGCTGTTGCTGTGAAATTCATGGCTCCTCCCAAGGCACTGGATGTCAAAGGGAGCTGTCTCCTCTTCCTCTGGCATTTGATATGAAGAATAATTGACTAGTTAAGTCTTACTATTGAAACTGGCAGCTTTTTCTTTTGACAATTATTACTTCAGTAGTACTGTTCTACTTTTCCCTTCCTCATATTTTATTTGTTTTGCTGTATAAAATTCAAGCATATAAACTTTCCAAGAAGATAATGAATTGAGGACAGATAAATGACTATCATTGTCTGGGAAATAAAACAGGTCATTATAAACTAATCAAGGTTTGTGGCTTTAGCTGCCTGCTTATCGCAGTGGGATTACTGGTTCACACTTAATTCTACATTAATTTTTGCACCCCATTAGGATGAAAGTTATGGTTAATTTAAACTCTTTTTGGTAAAGGAGGCTACTGCAATGGCAGATCGTAAAAGCCTTTTTAAAAAAATCCCTGAAATGCTAATTGCCTCATAAAATGAATTTTAATCTCCCAATCTAATACAGTGGGTGTGAGCAATTACCTTCTCTCACCAAACTGTTAATGCAACATTCGTGATTATACTAATTAAAACTAATGAACTCATACTCACATGCTGATAAACCTCTCAACCACTCGACAAGTTCCAGCCTTCTATCAGTTTTATTTAACTCCCCTTTTGGAAGATGAATCTTAAATTAACCTCTTGACTAACATTCAAAATTAGGTTTTGAAATTCGAAGCTTTATAGACTGTGTATAATTCTTCTCCAAAGATTACCAGAGTCAGAGAAACCATTTCCACTGAGGATGTAATTGAATTTAGAAATGCATTCTCCTAATTTGAGAAGCATGGAGAGCAATGGTAGCTCATCCATCTAAACTGCATCCAAGGTAAGAAAATACAAATATCTTCAAAAATCATTTTATGACAAACATGTTTCTATGGCTCAGAAACTGGAAAAATAAATTACAATGAGCAACTTATACAATATATCTTTCTTCTTTCCTAAGCTTGTGAACTTTTGTGTGTGTAAATATAACTGTGAATTCCCTTTCACAACTCACATTTCTGAAATATTTCCACAAATCACGTCAACAAAGGATTTCTGGTATACCTTTTTTCATTTCAGGTTTGTTGAAAATTCTGGAAACCCAGCACAAACCACGTGGTCTATTTTTATTCTTTGACTTGGTAAGAACTGTCTTCAAAATCTGCCCTCTGAATTGTTCAACATTCCTGTTTCAAAATTCTAAATTTGTAGTATTTTGAAAGAAACATTTAATAACTGTCACTGTAAAAAAAAGTCTGTCACTGTAAAAAAAAAAAAAGAGAAAAATAATATTTTAAATTTACTTTTGAGGTATGAGTGTAACTATCGGGGTGGTTGTGCTCTTCTTGGTCATTCATATGGCTGTGAATTGAATTGCTAAATTTGAAATGCAAAACAGGCAAAAAATGGTCACCTTGAGTGTATTTAAATGCTTAAATAAATATTTATGAACAGTTTTTCAATGTTTAATCTGCTCCAGTGTTTGCGTTCTATCATTTATTGCCCGATTACCTAATAAAATTAGGTTTATTATATTGTTGTGTCAGTCCAATATTATTCTCAATTATCTTTTAGCCTGTTGGCCAATTTCAGTCAAAGTGAACTGTGGGATGGAATTCTCAAATGCTTTAATTTTCAACCATTTCTGAGAGAAGAGGCACCAGGGTGGAGCAGTATGACCCTTTCATGTCTCCAGGGAGGAACAGCTTGCCACGTGGGCAGCATTACATTGACAGAGAGGAGAGAACCTAAACAATGGCAGCTTGATCCCAAATGGATTATAGACACCAGAGAACCCACATGAGACAGGGTCTTTATGAACAGGAGAAAAGGCTTCAGCCAGAGTGCTCCTCATTAGACGCAACATAATCCCACCACGAGGCACCAAGCCGCAGGAAACCAGGCTCTGCTGCTCACAGAAGAATTTCTTTTTAATGATGCAGCTTATTACAGAGCAGTTCTTTTTAAGAACAAGTAATCTGGCAAAGAGCAATTTATAAACACACGGTGCTTTTCTTATGGAAAAGACCCCCCAACCAAACCATGACTGGATTTGGACTGCTAAAAATGCAGCAAATTGCTTTAGATGTGACACATTTGTTCTGCCTTTGATGTCTGAGGAGTAGGTCCTAACTCTGAAGACTGTCAGCTCCTTTCACAGCCCATGCAGAGCCCTGGAGTGCAATTCACTTTATTCCAAGAGGTGTGGAAAAAACATCCCCTGGACACCCTCTCTACATGCAGACAGGACCAAACCCACCCTCAGCACAGACCCACAGAAATTTTACTGATTTCTAGACAAGAAACAGCAGGACAATCCTATTTTAGTCAGGAAAGAGCTGTATCACTATGGGCTTCTCCTGCTGTGCTGGAGACAACACAGCCCATGGAGAGAGAAATGGATGCCTGTTCACATGAGGGTGTAAATCCCTGGCTCCCTACCATCATCACAACTCCAATGACATGATAGAAAATTCAGGAAAAGGACAAAAGGTAGATCCAAGAGTTAAAGACCTCCAAGAGGTCAAGAATACACAAACGCATATCTGAGTCTGCAGCTTCAAAGCTGAGGCACCCACCTAGGGGCTTTGCTATTGCTCCTCATGCTCTGAGGGACCTTTTGTGTTTGAACTAGTAAAGTCTTTAGATCAGCTGTGGTGCAAATGGTGAAAACAGAGGCAGCAACCCACACTGCACCTCTGCTGGCTGAGCTCACGGCCCTCTGGGGTGCAGGCACTGGATACGCCACTGTCCCTCAAGCCCTGCTTCCCTGCTCCACATTGGCACAGCTTCAGAAGGGAGAGCAAATGCAGCTGCTGCCCTGAGCAGCCAAATGCCCTGCCACTGAAGTTCTGGCTTAAAAATGGTGAATTTGTTCAAAATAAACAGTGCAGACTGAGGGAGGGTTACAAGCAGTCCTCCCACCCCATGAGAGAGGCCCTAGACACTGATGGGCTGGAGTATAAGGAGGACAAGCAGCACCACTACATTGTAAAAGAATAAACATGGCTCAGGTCTTCAGAGTAAAGGTTAAGTGTCACCTTTCAGCACTTTCCTCAGTGTTATACTGGAAACCTGGATGCCTCATTCATACTTTTACTTACTGTAATGCACATAATGTGCAAAAATCAGCCTTTCGCATCCCTGTGAACAGTGCCAATGCGTGCCGAGAACATCCCAAGGAAGGAGGACAGGGACTGGTTCACTGCCCAGTAAAGAAGGGTTTCTGACAGGAAAGCAGGTGCTGCAAATAATCATCCTTTTCCAGACACTTCACACCCATGTAACTGCATTTTCTCCAGAGGTCATACACACTTTGCAAACACTCATTAATTCACCCATTCACCGGGCTGTTTGCTTGGGGCAGTCAGTGGTGTGGTCTGAAGGCCACCATGGTGGGGCTTCTGAGCAGGGCCACATAGAAAACTGCAAAGATGAAAATAAAGCCACTGGACGTGCCAGCCAGCCCAAACCAGAAGACAGTGCTCCCGCTCTACCTCAATCCAACCTTAGCACACCCTGAGACACTGCAAACTAATCCTCCTCCCAAGAGAAAACTACTCCTTCCATGTATCCAAACTCTTTCCTCTTCATCCACAGCTTTCTTGGCTGGGTTATGGGAGGTAAAATGGCAGTATTATTTCTTACTTTAGAGTCGAAGAATTTAGGCAAGGAGAGATTAAATATCTAAGTGTACTGACAATATTTTGTTGTCCAGCTTATATCACCCAATCCCTGATTTTTCATAGTAGAATTGCCTCCTAGGGCACTTGATATTTTCAAAATCCATCCTCCATTAACATTGGCTGCAGCTACAAGTGATTAGACCACCTGCAAATCGGGTCTGAGGCTTGGCAAGATGGGCTTCCTCACAGCTACAGGAACTCCTTAATAATGTGCCATTATTTACCTCATCTCCTCCACCACCCTGCCTGTGACAAGGAGAGAGATGCAGTCACCCTGTAGGTAGGTAAGCAACTGGAAACGAGCCGTGAGAACTCAGTGGATTTTTGAGCTAAAGATTCCTGCAGACAAGGAGGGACCCCAGCCTGTAGCTGTGAGATTGCTTTGAGTGAGCAACTTCCAGGTTTTCCAGCAACTTTCAGCAACATGGCAACTTTTAGGGTTTCTGCTGAAACAAATCGGCATTTTCTTTGCCAGTGAAATGTGCCATTTATTCAGTTTTCTTACTGTCTTCCTCCTCTTTCTTGGCTTCTCAGGGACTGACTGCTCATCTGTATGGAAACTGCCTCCAATAATTTTCTAATCTTCAGCTGCTTTCTGCTTCACAAAAGCTTTGCCACCCACTAACATCCACCTCCACATTACTTACACCCACCTCACAGGGACAGAAGCTCAAAAGAACTATAAAGGTGACATGAAGAAAGTAGTGAGTCTTTTAATCCCGGTCTTCATTTAATTTATCTTCTGCTCTTTTTTAATATGCTAATGAGATTTTTTAAATCTTTCAGATGAAAGAAAAGAGAGGAAAAAAAAACCCCAACCCCCTCAACCTATTTTGTCAAAAGCTGTACTTTCATATCTGAAATTAAGAAATCCAAGCCAAGGCTCATGTTGGGGATTTATTTAAAATTTTAATTACACAAAATCCTGTTCATTATGAATGTATCAGTTGAATTTCTTAAGTACTGAATATTAGTTGCAGCTTTGGCAGAGGAAGGATTTGTTTTCCCTGCTATCAAATGGCAGTGAGAGGACAACTGCAAGCTCATTTTACTAATCTCACTTTGCAACATAATCAGGCGTGACTTGGTGACACAGCACACAGGATGTGTTAATGGCTGTCCTCATGCTAATTACACACCTCTGAGTATGCAGAGAAAATACAGCTTTAGTACATGTCCATGCTGTACCACACACTTCTCTCTATCAGACGACCCCAAATTTTAGATGAAGCTACATATATGTAGAGGTATTTTGGAAAAAAAACACTGGTTTTGTGGTAGATCTAGCAAATCTATGATTTAGCATTTTGAATGTATCCCAGATGGAAAGAGAGTTGTTATTCCTAAATTAAATCCCCCTGCTTTCTTTTCAAAAATAATTTTTTTCAGCATTAACTGTCATGCACTCTTGAAGTGCAAGCAAAAAACTTCAAGAAACTCGACCTTCTTCAGTATATTGAAAACAATGTGATTATAATGAAATATAAACAGGATCCACACTAAAACATTTCAGTCCATAGATGCTTTCTGACAGACACCCATGTGGACACTGGTAGGGTGGAGCAAGGTCATGCTTTCCAGCTCTCCTACTTCAAAACTAAGTTTGATGAACCTTTCCAAGCCCAGATGGACACCAAAACTTCCCTTGTTCCAAACTGAAGGGAGATGCACCACCTTGCTGACCCTCAGCCAATGCTGCAGCAGGGTCATGGACACCCAGGAAAATGATCCCAATTTAGCTGCTGTGTTTGATGGATCTCACCTAAGATCACTTCCCTTGCTCTTTTTGAGAAATAAAATACGCTGGGTAGATACAGGCAAAACCATGTGCATGAGCAATTCCTGTGCAGCATCTGGCAGTTATCTGCTAGTCAAAATAAAAAGCTAGGCTGGAGGGTGGGACATGCCCTTGGGACCTGATTTGCAACTTGTATTCTCTCTGCTGCATTTCAGGGCTGGGCGCAGTGCAGTGACAGCAAACCATAGCATGGTGTGTCTGATGCTGCATTGCAACTGCTGGTGCACTGGGGCATGCAGATATTTACCATCTTTTCTTTGGACTAGAAGAAGATTTTATGCCTTGATTTAAGCGAGGGTGATGCCTCTGAATGCCATCCCCTTTGGCCACACAAGGTAAGTATCAGAAGCCAAGGCACACACTATCAGCTCCTTCTCCAGAAGGGCAGGGTGCAACCACTGTTTATCAGCAGCTTGCTCATGAGACACTGCTGCTCCTGGCTCTGGGTGAGGGAGTAATCAGCCTGCATATGTACAAAAGAGATAATCAAAAATGCAGAGTTATCTGAAGATTTGCTTCATCCTTTATCCACGTTGTATTTTGGATAAAGCCTGTTCACAAAATGCAAAACCATTATAGGCTTTAATTAAAGGCAAAGTGATAAAGCACTTCCAAGCTGCATCTGCTCTGTCTGATAGGGAAGGCAGAGTTCACAGGAGCCCTACATCTGACCTGTTGATTTTGAGGTTTACATTCACACTGAAAAAGAAATTAATATGGAAAAGAATTAAAAAAAAAAAAAAGAAAGAAGAAATGATTGCCCACTGTGCTCATAAATGTAGCAGTTCAGACTGCTTCTAAATAACTCATCATTTGATATTCATTTACAAGTTACTACAGTAACAGCGTGTCTCCAAGAGAAGCAGATTTGCTGGTGTCATCTGAGATAATTAGACCAAATCCACCCTGAGACAATCGAAATTCTCCCCTTCCATCAGACAATATCCAGCTATCACAATTATATGACATGTAAATCCATTAACTGCTCTTTCAGAGACGCATCCCAGGAGTGCCAAAGGATGGCACAAACATTACCAGTCTGCTGGAAGGAGACAAGGGATGAGGTGGTGGTTGTTGAGCAAGCCTGCACTCTCTTGGTGGGACCAGTGTCTCCAATCCCATCTATGCATCCCTTCTGGCCAAGGATTTGCTCTGTGGTCTATGTCACATTGCTCTGACAGCAATGTGCAGCTAAGCCTGTGCCAGACAGGTCACAAGGGCGTGCAGATGCTGGGCTGGGGCAGGTAGGTGTAGTGAGAAGGGAGCACAGGGCTGCCAACCTTGTCTCCCTGTCCTGTCTCACAGGCTGTGCCTGTGCCTACACCTCTGTAGCAGTCACTGAGCCACGTATGAGCCATAAAACATCCCACATTTTTAGTTAAGGCTTTCTCCTGAGAGCTGCTTCTGAGGAAATGCAAGGGTGTCTTAAAGTCATGCCTGTCTCCCTCTTGCTGAGGCATTGCTTGTTCCAGCAAGGAATGGGCATCTCAAACCCACCCACAATGGCCTGGTGTGGTGGGGGTCATGCTCAGGTTATAGAAGAGGGGGAAATAAATTGTTTCCAGCTCAGAGTAACTCTCTGTTTCCCTACACACCTCTGCCCCTTCTCCACTAGTGACTTTCACCTTATCCTTGCCTGGGTACCTTGCAATGTAAGTGTGGCACTGAAAGAAAAGTCTCCCTCTTAAAAGACAACGCAAAATTCATCCTTATTCCACTGTCAGATGAAAGTTCGTCTTGAGTTTGTGTAGTCAAGCTTAAGAAGGGGAAAAAAACCACAAAACAACCCAGAAAATCCATGTGAGCTGTTAGCTTTGGGCATGAAAAGCAAACGGCAAGCCTGGGTAAATTAATTTTGTTTGTGTAATGTATGCAAATGCTTCATTGATATATTCTTTGCAGTAAGGAAACGGGCATTTCTCTGGGAACATTTGGCTTGTGTCTCAAATACTTCTTTCAATTTTGTGTAAATCATAGCCTGTTCCTTCTTCATCCTCCCCCTCAAATTCTCAAAGAATAGTTCTTTTAGAAGTTTTCTTCACGTGGTGAGGATGCAGGTAGAAAGAAAGAACAGAAAGGGAGGTTCAGCTTAGCCAGAGAAGACAATGTTCCATCGCTATTAATAGAGTGGAAGATTAAAGGGTTTTGTTAAAAAATCCAAAAAACCTCAAAAAACCAAAACCAAAATCCACAACAATCTTCTAAGTTAACATTCCTGCTTACAGAAAGCTACTGTCTATCCAGTCCAGGGGAGGCTGAGTCAGTCAGTCTCTCTCATGCTGTGCCTCCTGCAGCGCTGCTGTTTTGGGGGAGAATCCCCTGGCATTCTCTAGCCTGCTGGCACCTGCCTTCTGACCTCGTGTGCCACCAGCAAGAGGGAGTGTAGGACCACAGAATCACAGAAGGTTTGGGGTAGAAGGGACCTTTGAAGATCGTCTAGTCGCAATGCCCTGCCATGGACAGTGACATCTGTCTCTAGACCATCTGTCACTTTTCACAAAGTCCCATCCAAGCTGGCCACCAATAATTCCAGGGATGAGACATCCACAGCTTCCCTGGCCAACCTGTTCCCCTACTGTCTCACCATTCTCACAGTAAAGATTTTCTTCATTATGTCTAATCTAAACTTGCCCTCCTTCAGTTTAAAACTGTTATTTCTTGTCCTGTTACTACAGGACTTGCTGAGGGTGCACTGATCCCAGTGCCTACGTCATTGATGAAGATATCAAATAGTATTGGTTCCAGTACGGACTCTTGTGGGACACACCAATTGTTACTGGTTTCCACTTGGATATTGAGCCATTGACTGTTACCCTTTGGATGCTGCCATCCAGTCAATTCCTTATCCATCTAACAGTCCCTCTGTCAAACCCGTACCTCTCTCCAACTTAGAATTGAGGATGTTGTGGGGGATTGTATCAAAAGCCTTACAGAAGCTGAAATAGATGTCAACCATAGCTCTTCCCTTGTCTGCTGATGCAGTCACTCCATTTAGGAAAGTTACCAAAATAGTCAGGCATGATTTGTCTTTGGTGAAGCCATTTAGGCAGTCTCTAATCACATCCCTGTCTTCCACATGTTTTGACAACTTCCAGGAGGATCTGCTCTGGGATTTTACCAGGCATTGAGGTGAGGCTGACTGATTGGATATCACCAGGGAATGATGAGGTTGTTCATGGGGAAAACAGGCACAATCAGAGGTGAGAGACCCATTACCCAGCAGAGCTGCAGTCCCTAGAGCCTAGTTATTTTTAAAGTCAGAAATCCATTAGCACAGACTGTGCAGCTCTGGCTGCAGCACCACAGGCCCTTTCTATCAGCTCTGGTCTCTCTGGTTCTCCATTCTAAAATTTCCTACTTCAATGCAAGTGTACGACCAGGAAAAGCGGGAAGAGGGCCACTTTCATTTTTCAAAGCCATTCTTACTCTTTAATGTCCCTCCTCACACCCTCACTTGTCTTGTGGCAAGGTTTTATGTTTTAACTTCAGCCAGGTCCTCCCCATGCAGGCAGCTTAATACATGTTCTTATAAACTTGTCTGGCTGTACAATACTCTACAACTTGCACATCATAAAAGTGAATGATTTTACAACTATTCTGATACACTTATGGATTTTGAGGATTTGACAGTAGGGTAGATTTTTAAAATTTATTTTCAGCTTTCTATAGAGAGCTTTTTAGAGAGCTTTCTGTGTGACATGTTATTGAACAAGATGACAGACCACTCATTTAATCACTCTGAAGATGTTTCAGCCTTTCTTTCCCAGGACAAACTTCTCTCCTTCTTCCCAAAGGGCTGCACAGAGGAAGAATGGTTTCTCAGGGATGCGACGGAGGGAACATCTGCTTCCCATCTCTCACACTGAGAGAGGTGCAAGAGAGGGCAACAGCCTCAGCACCCTCTGAGGGTGCCCTCAGGCCACTGAGATGGCTGCTGCAATCCCTGCTCCCTGTTGGGATGTGACCCTGCAGTGAACAGCAGGGCTTTCCTGCAAGGAACTGCGTCATTCGGGGTGAGCAACCCCACTGGTTTCACACAGGGCTGGGAGAGCTCTGGGCAGCCCTCCGGGAGCAGGCTTAACAAGCAGGAATGGCGGTGTGGTGTTTTGTGAAGTCTGTCTTGCCAAAAGTATGAATAATGTGTGAAGTGACTGCAAGAGGGACACCCACACTCCCAGGAGGAACCACTCAAGTGTTTCTACAACTTCACCAGCAGCTCCTTGCTCAGTGAAGGCTGTTAGGCACCTTCATGCCCCTGTCAACAGAGCTTCCATCTGTTTTTAAAGCCCTTCATTTCCTTCCTTTGTACCCTATAAGTAGGCAGTGATGGCTTACCCTGTAATTTCCAAATCCACACCGAGTCCATGCTAATTCAGAATAGCATCTTTTAGACCCACGGGGTTTGCAAAGACTTCAAGGATAAAGATAACAATATTCAGCAGAAGAAACACCTGTGACAAACAACTGGCTAAATTTTGGGCAGGATTTGTATCATCTAAATGTATATGTCTAAAAGATCATCGTGTTCAAATCTGACCTGCTCATCTGAAGCTCCCTTAATAACGGAGATAAGATGTACCTTCGCAGAGAAATTCGTCATCCCTATCTTGAACATGTCCATCTTTAGGGAAAGATGAAATTACCATGGGCACCTGCAGGAGATGTTCACTTCTCTTCCTTGGCTAGAAGTGGAGCTGGGGTCACTGGCCCACAAGTGGACATCAGGCTTGCAGAGTTTCACCCTGTTCAGTACATCAGGAGAGTCACTCAGACTCTGAGTAGCAAGGGTGTCAGGACACAGCCACTGTGACTGTTTAATGGGTGATTATGAGCTGCCTATTTGCCTAATGCAGAAAATCCCTTGTGCTGACACATTTTCTTCACAGATAAGGGCTGGTCATTCTAATTTTCAGGCCTCTAGATTTATCAGTGAAATAAAACTAATTTAAAGCTCTTGCCATTAGGAGGACAAATTTTCATCTCTGTCCTTCGGGTGAGAGGCACTATAACAAATGAATGATTACTGACCCATGATACCTATTAGAGATTGCAGTTGGGTCATCTCATTTGTTGTTTTAACACAAGAAATTAAGAGCCTAGCAGGGCTATGACAAAAATTGAATTGATAATGAGATGAACACTGCCTTTACCACAGGCTCTTTCTAGAATTATATGCGGGAAAAGCTCAGTGCCAACAGGATCTCGAGCTGTGAGCCCAAATTGTGGAGCCTAGCAGGACTTTCCACTCACACAGGCTTCCTCCCGTTGCTACCTGAAAGTGCAATCTGTCTGCCACATGCTGGAATTCATAGAGACAAAGGAGCAGTTAGCCACGTGCTTACTTGGCCCTTTTCCCTCTGTCATTGCCTGCAGCTAAACCCCCCACCAAAGAGGTTTTGAATCAAAAGGAGGTAAGTGCATAGGACAATTTGCTCCCAACCAGCAGCCACCATGACAGACTCCTGTGTTCTTAGTCTGATGCTGATTGAAGACCAGTCCCTGCTGTCAAGTAACAAAGCTGGTCTCCTTCAAAAGCATCCTCAGTGCAGGGAAACCAATAGCTTCCAAGTTTTAGGGGAAATATTGAAGGATGTCATGGATAACCTGACTTTGAGCTGTGTGAAGGCAGAATTAGACCCTAACGATTCTGCACAGTCTCAAGCTTAAGACACACATATTTGGCTTCTTCTCAGACCCTCCTGCCCCTAGACAGATTGTGGGGCCATCACACCTGTGTGGCTCAGCACAACAGCACCCATCCTGGGCTGAGCCTGTGCTCCAGCTGCACCCTGGGTCAACCTTCCCTGATCCAACAGCATTGCTCTCCTCCCTGCAATCCACCCTGACTCTCCAGCCTTTCCCAGCTGCGTGACACAGTGCCCTGGCCTCGTCTCATGTACTGAAGGAAAGAAAATGCTAATAATTGCCTGCCACTTAATCAACTAATAGTTAGTCATTAGTTGATGTACTGTTCTTTTTTTGTTCCAGTCTTAAGATGGAAAACTGTCCCATTGTCTTTCACTCCTAGATGTCTGTCCGCACTGTCACAGAGTAAATCTGCAGACACAGAAAGTACCATCTCTACTTTGCTTTTCACATGAGCTTTCTCCCTATTTATTTCTGCTGCCTATTTTACATGAAGATCTGCTTTAGATTTTGGGCTTGCTCCAGCACCATTCGCTAAAATTATATCAAGTATTGATTGGTAACAGATATATTACAGGGCAATGCTATTGAGGATACATTACGTGAATGGAGGAGCAGGCCCTGCTGCTTTCTTCCTTTCACCAGCATGGCAATCAGCAGCAGCAGAGCTGTACAGGGTCTGAAACAGCTGTGGCTTGAATCAGCCAGAGATCATCCAAACTAATAGACTGCAGAGAAGACTCGGTGTTGCGTTAAATGCTGTGGGCCTGGTAGTGCCCTTGGGTACAGAGTACTTACACGGATGGTCTTGTGAAATGAGAATGGTTTAAGGAAAAAACCCTCCTAGTTCAAGGCCCTCAGCATTCTGGTGATCTGCCATACTGATCCATGTTTCATATTCACTTATTACCGTTCATATTTAATTTCCTTTATACTTAGAAAGGTGCCAAGACCAGGTGACAGTGATGGCTGGCTACTATTTTTCAAGTCATGTAACTCAGGCAGTGAAATAGAAAGGACAGTAAGAGAACAGCAAAGGGAAGGCATAGTCACAGCTCCAGGTGGTGGACATTAAGGTGACATTGGTAGAAGACGAGAGGAGAGTGAATGTTTCAGGATGAGAAGCTGAGGTCAAAAAGAGTGTTAAAAAGAATTCTTTGCATTAAAATAGGGAGCAAGGTAATCTACAAATCTTTCTTAACAGTCACATGCGAAAATGAACATCAGTGACAGTGGTATTAACCTAAACTGACTTGCAAATGCCCTTTGGCTGGAGTTCCTTGCTACTGACCTTACACAGGTGCCTGCAGTTATAGGAATGCAGGTAAATGTAGGAAAGACTGTATGAAATAGCATCAGGATTGAGCTAAACCATCTGTAGCCATAGAGTGGCAGAGTTACAGCTAAACTTACTTCCCGGTTTGGTCTGGCATTGTCCTGGCTCTGGCTTCACTTGGCTCTTTCTCTCCATGGCCTGTAAGGGGAGTTGAGGGTGACTAAGCTGAGCTCAGGTGCAGATTTCAGGTTTTCAGTTCCTACACTCAGGTGAGATGAATCCCACTTTGCTCCTGCCTCTGAGCTCCTTGTTAACCTTCAAGAAAGACCCTTTGAATCTTTCTCTTCCTGATCCATCTATCTGGTCCCACACTGGTTCATCCCTAATTTATCAGCAGAGGCTTCCTTTATACAGGCAAATAAAACAAGCCAGGGCCATTTCCTGGCGCTGAGATCAAGTGGAACATCTTTTGTCCATGTGGTTTAGTTTACCTCACACAGAGTGGCCTCTGCATTGTCTCTGGTGGAAACAGTTCCTGGTCTCTCCAAGGCAATTAAGGGGAATGCTTGCTGGTATGTGGCAAATCCAGGGAGAATGCTGCCCAACACACTGCATGGATAATTGCAACTTGGTGTTGTAGCCTTGGCCTGCTGTGGTTTGGTAGACAGAGCCACATCTGAATTTCCCACACCCAGGCTTGGCTCAGCATGTGCAGGTGAGAGGTAAAAATCCACATCAGGGGAATTCGTGTCCTGCTTCCCAAGCCCTTGAAGGTTAATGGCTGCACAGAGACTGTCAGCCTTCAGGGACTTCTTTTGATACCTTTCCCAAGCACTTGGTCATTTGAAAGTGAAAATAATAAGTACTTTCCTGTGAAAGGTTTTTTCTTTTGGCATCTTATGTCAAGATGCAGTCACATGTCAGGTACGTGTTTGTTTTCATAAGGCACTATGTAAAATGCCTCTCTTCCTTCAAGAACACATTTTCTCAGCAGCTCTTTGGGACTGATTTCAACTCCTCAGCCGTACTGCAGCCCTCCTATGTCTAGAAGAGAGCATTCAGGTTTTACCTTCCCTGTCAGCTGCAGAGCCACACCACTTTGCAAACTGCCCTTGAAATCAATGCGGTTGCTGTATTAGAAATACTTAGCACATAAATTGTAGGACATGAGGCAGTGCGTGTAACAAGGCATGATAACCATGCACCTAACCTGCTGTACAAGCTCATTTCAAAATCTAGCACAGACTCCTTGCTCTTCCACTTGCTTGGTTCAGAGCTTTAAGGAAGGGCGTGCATGTGAGCGTGCATTGCTAACCACATCCAAACTCCAGTCAGTCAGAAGTGGGGCTGAGCTTTCTCACACACTGTATTTTTAATGCTGATATGCCCACACTGCAGGCTTGATGTAAAAATGAGCTTTCCCATCTAATTTGTTCACTTTCACCTGAATCTGAGGGTGTTACTGGGTGGGCAGGGGTTAAAGAACAATAAAGCAGGAACGGAAGTGTCATACCCACATTTCAGCAGGTGCCTCCACAGGGCTTGATAGTGTACACAGTGATAAACAATTACAAATACACATCTTACCCTGGAGTAGTGAGACAGGGAGGGAAAGAATGGGAACTAACTGTGCAAGGTTACATGCATGTATGCCCAGGGTTTTGACCATGGAAAGGATCCATCCAGAAGGTGTTTTGGTTTCTAAACCTACCAAGAAAGGCTATATCTATGCATGTAACTATTAAAGGTGTATCTTCTGTTTCACAAACCTGAGCCTATAAAAGGACAAACTCATTTGCCAGGGAAAGACTTTCTATGCAAAAAAGCTAAAGTCTCTTTAGACATGCCAAATTGATTTCTTTGTCTTCAAGCACGAATATCAATTAAGCAGAGGTTATGTCCTAGCTTAAAAGCAGAGTGAGATTTATGTGAACCATCAGTTTCAGTTACAGGGAATTAATTTTAAGTGTATACTATGGTCATAGGAGTGCGTTATTCCCTTTCGTGTCATTTGTTTCCTGATATCGACACTCTGGAGCAAGGGTATCTCAAGTAAATCTGGCTTCTCATTACATATCCGAATCCCATCCACACAAGTACAGACACCTGGAGAGGGGTCACATTCAGCTGAACAAGCTCAGCTGTGGGCAGGTGATGTCATGATTCAGTGGAGGCACCTCAAGGTTTTGTAGACATCGCTGGGAGCAGAGCTGCGGCTCCAGGGAGAAGAGCAGATGCTGAGTGGCCAGAATGAGTCCCATTTGCACTGGAGTGGTACATTTCTCACTTGGCTGCTTTACTGCTGTGCCACCCTCATTATTTCTGCTATTGCTTTTTCTCCAGCACTGAGCATAACAGGTACCTTGAAAAAACACTGTACAGAAAGGGTGAACCACATAAACCCAAATTCTTAGCTAAACAAAGCCAGGACAGCTCCATTGCAGCCATTCCACAGAGCTGAGCTGCTAGGAACAGGGAGACATGGGGACAGCAGAGGCTTTCACAGTTTGTGCGCTGATGTGAAGGAAGATAAATTTAGGATTGAGCCCTAGTTTCTGTGGATTGTGTTTTACAGGAGGCAGAAAAACCAGGCTGTGGTTCACTGTTTCCATAAGAGACATAGGTATTGAATCATACTTTTTCTATCCCAAGATGCTTGTGGTTTTGCTTGTATGATGACCTTGCTTCAACAGAAAGAGTGGAAGGTGATTCCTGCTTCCATCTGTTCCACCACTAGGGCACTCCCGTGGGAGATGCAGCTCCCTCCCTTTTGGGAGAGGCTTCTTACTTGTTAAGTTGCTCTGTAAGCAACGGATGAAACATAGACTGAAAGCTGCTGCTAGGGAGCTGTGTCTTTTCCTGTCCTCTAGACTGTCAGTCTGTGTTGAGTACACCCACAAATTAAATACACGATCTAGTCCATTGGGGAGCTTGGGATTATCTGATTTTGCACCCAGCGAGGTACAAGTGGGAGACGCAGAGCTGAGCAAGTTGGTCCAAGGACATCAGCCCTGGGCAAAGAGGCACACTGGGTACATTTACATATTTTCAGTGGCAGCTTTGGTGTACAGTGGCAGCTCTTATTGTCTCTAAGTGATCAGGTGAGTCTTTTGGAGTCAGAGACCAAATAGCCTCTAATTGTATTTTAGGAGCTGGATCCTGCCCTGAGTCCCCAGCTGGTCATGTTCATGAAGAGGTAAAGGAAATAGAAAAATTTTCTCCTACACTTGCTAAGCCAGCATCCCTCATGGGAACTTATCCATCCCCTATTTACTGGGGGACCATTGAAAACATGGAGTATCTCAGTCTATTGACTACAGAGACTTACTCTGCTCTGTAGGGGCAGGTAGATAGGTAGCAACTCCAGGATTCAAGAAGAAAAACACCACAGTGGGAAGACATAAAATCCTAGATGGCAACAAAGAGGTTTGGAAACTGGAAACTCAGCAGCACTGAGAACGTGTCACAAGTGCATACCTTCCTGGTCTGATGGCTGACTGCTTGCCCAGCAAGGATTCCTCAGGCAATGAGCATTCTAATGCTTAGCCTGGCAACACATTAAATCCCAGCTATCCCTTGTCTGTTTCAACCAACAAATAACTGTGTTATACTTCAAAGTTGTGGATATCCTGCTTACAGAATCTCTCTGTGTGTATGGCAAAAGGTGCCTGAACAAAATTACCTAGAAAAGGAGGGTTACCATTTCCTCTCTCCAGTACATAAAACCAGCATGACCACTATAAGGAAATATGCTTTCTTTGTTCTTGTTCTCCCTCTCGATTGTTGTCATCCCTCCAGCTAATGAGAATGAAACACTTTCATTGTTATTTGTTGGTGTTGAAGTTTACCACAAAAGCATATGGGTAAAAAACACAGTCAAGGTTGTATTTCACCTGTACACAAGTGGAAAGTGATGTATGTAGTATATCATTGTGTGGACTCTTTTTAAGGGCAAAAATTCAGAGTTTGGTAAGAGCCATAGCAAAATACCTTTGAAGATGTGAACCATTCTGGTACTGGAAGGAGACAGTCTACTGGGCTAGAGTGTCTATGATCTCAAAAAGAGAAATCTGGTTAAAGTTTTGTGTCCTATGTCTCAAAGTTTTGAGATCACTGAAAGGGTTCAAAGACAACAAGTTTGATTCATCTTACCTAACATCTGAGGTTCACAGGCATCTGCTCATTATCTAGTCAGTACAGGATCTCCCAACAGTCAAAGTAAACAGTATGGACTCACCTTGTGATCTGCTTTTGCATCTGCTCTAGGCATTCCTGTTTCCCTCCCCTGGGTAAAATGGGGATCTCCATTTAGTCAGGCATCCTTTATATTTGGCACCAGAAAAGAGCAGTGTGCAAGAAGGCAGGAGTCACTGAGGGTGCGGAGTGAAATCAAATAAGGAGTACTGGATTCAACTTGGATGGAACTAACTTTCTTCACAGAAGCCGTTATGGGGCTGAACTTTGGATTTGTGACCAACAAATCTGTGACTTGAACACAAATAAAACTGTTGGTCAAACACAAATATTTTAGTTATTGCTGAGAAGGTCTTGCAACTCTGGTTGAACTCTGGTGAATGCAGCAGAAGTGATCTTCTCTCTAACCTTTCCATACACATCCTTGGTGTGAGGCTGTCCCAAAACAGAGCAGATGTGGCCTGACCACAGGCACATTCAGCATCACTTATATCATGTGTATGTCCTTCTGCCTGCGCTGCTCCCTCCCCACTCTGTGGCACATAGCTCTGAAACTCTCATGACCCCACAGCCCACACTGACCCTCCAGCCTGCAACTTGCTGCCCATGATGTTGTTCCCTCTACTTGCAGCCAAATCTTGGCCCATTGGCCAACACTGCAGCAACGTCTTTAGAATTTTCTCCTGGTTTCAGTTAGTATTATTATTTCACACAGGCTCCTCACGAAACTTCCTTATGACTGCTTTAACTTCTTGTCTGGTTCTGTGTGACATGAAATGCTTAAGAGCTCTGGCAAAAAAACATGTTGTGCCAACACTTCTGCAGCTTTCTCTTGGTGCACTGGGTTTCTTGGGGTCCTCCACAGCACTGAGGTGAAGCTGTGATAAATCAGATGTGATGGGTGCAACCTCAGTGACCAGGTTTGGGAGCCTCGTTCTGTATAAAGTGCACTTGTGGAAAGGTGGCAGCCCATTGCTTCCAGATAAATGCAGACAAATAAGGAAAGACTAAAGTGGGTTGCCCTCCCCTGCCTCAGGATGTGATGAAGGACACGGCATTAACAAGTCTGCTCGCCGCCACGATAACATTTCTGAGCACGGAGCCAGCACTGGCACCCTCAATGTCTCCTTTCCCTACCTCCTCGGAGACAAATTGACCCTGCCTAAGTAAGAAAGGACTTTCCTAATCACATTAGGATCAGTTTAGATGGCAGAGAGGGTAACAAAATTAGAGCTTTTAAACCATTATCTCTTCTTAATGAACATCTGCGTTGATACAAGCCCGCGGAGAGTTAAGGAAAGCTGAGCTATGTCTGATCTCATTATAGCTTTAAAAAACAAAATATGTGATGGAGAGCTGGTTCATGTCTATAAGAAAACCATCAGTCTTTTTATAAGTGGCAAGAAAGGGCTCTGCTCAAGCCCAGAGTGGCTATATTCTGATTCTTGATTTAAAAAATAAAATTATTTTCTATGCTGCAAATCTTTTCCTAGGTCCCATATGCAAACTAATATATACACACGTACCTACTCAGGTAATGTGTCTATAATTTCATGTTATATGTGTCATGCCATAGTAATGCCAACAGTAATCCTGTTGCCTGCATCTTGTTTGATGCAATAATTGTTGTAATATTTTACATAATCAGAATTAATATGTTGTATGGAGATGCCAGGAAGTGTGTCTGATCTGCTTGCTCCAACAGCAATAACTGAAGTGATATGGTTATTGTACTCAGAGGGAAACATGAACTGTGCAGAAAAACTGGACTGGATGAAACAGAGAATAGGACTGGATTTTGGTGAATATCACATAGACACCTCTATGGCAGGTCATACAGCAATCAAGAGTTTCACTGTGCAACATGTTTTTCTTAAAAGCGGTAGATGGGAACTGTTCACATATTTCTTAGAAGCACAGAATTGTTTAAACTGGTGTGGTAGTTTGAACCACAACTGGAAAAGACTTTTAAGATCATCGAGTCCAACTGTTAACTCAGCACTGCCAAGTGCACCACGAAAGCACATCCCTAAACACCACATCTACATCTCCTTTAAATACCTCTGGAGATGGTGACCCAACCACTTCCCTAGGCAGCCTGTTCCAATGCTCAACTACCCTTTAAGGGCAGAAATTTTTCCTGTTATCCAATCTAAACCTCCCCTGGCACAACTTGAAGCCATTTCCTCTTGTTCTGTCTCTTGTTACTTGGCAGAAGAGACCAACTCCCACCTGGCTCCACCCTCCTTTCAGGGAGTTGTAGAAAGTGATAAGGTCCCCCCTGAGCCTCCTTTTCTCCAGGCTAAACACCCCCAGCTCCCTCAGCTGCTTCTCATAGCACTTGTGCTTCAGACCCTTCCTCAGCTCTGTTGCCCTTCTCTGGACACGCTCCAGCACCTCAATGTCCTTGCAGTGAGGGGCCCAGAAGTGGACACAGGATTCGAGGTGCCGCTTCACCAGTGCTGAGTACAGGGGTACGATCATGGCTTAACATAAATTAGAAAGAAAATAGGATTTCCTGCTGACTTATCAAAGTATAATTTACTGTTAAAGAACACCTTCCTTTTATGCATGTATATACATATAAAAACAAAATTCCTGTTCATACACACACCTGAACAATCAGCTCACTCCCTGGTTCTCTTTGCACCACCCCAGCTACATCTCTCCAAGGTGAAATTGCAGTGGTGAGAGCTAACCCTAACCAGCTGAAGAAGACATTTGCATTTAGCTTCAGGAAAGAGGTTACTTCCCATGCCTCTTTTATTTACATATAACCCACCAGTCTTAGATGTTGATACTGTGCAAACATCACTTCTGCAATGCATTTATGTTGATGTGTGTGAGGGTATATGTGCTGCACGCACACACACACACACACACACACACACACACACACACACACACACACATCTCCTTCCTTCCTCCAATTTGGCAAATACCTGAGTCTAATTTTGAAATGTCACACCTCACGTATAATCCCCCAAAAGAGTTTGCAATGGAGATCCCTTCAGCAGTCTGGTTCACAGCACATCCCTAAAGCCAGTAATATTGATAACAGCCTGAGATGGGAGAGCAAAATCTTTTTAAGCCAGCCTCACCACTGAAGTCTTTCATGAAACTACTCTCTCCATCTATAGACATTTAATTGCTATCCAGCTTTTGGCCTCATTAAATTCCGGATAATTAATCCCCAAGTACTAGATTTTCACTCTGCCCCAAGACACTTCGACAGGTTTTCTTAGCAGTGGCCCTGAAATGATTATTTCCTGCTCTCTGTGCTGAACATGCTGTCTCAAGCAGTTTGATGCATGTCCATTAACAGCAGACCACTTGGCTATACTAAGAGCAAGAAAAAGACAGGAGAAAAGTACAAGCCTTGCACTATCATCAGTTTTTCTGTGAATTCGGGTGATGAGAAAAATGCAGATTTGTCGACTTCCAGGACAATTACCTCGTTGCTCTCCAGGGAGCTCAGTCTGCAGAATGGCCAAAGAGCCAGGCTGAGCTCCAGAGCTGCTGCCATGCACCTCTCATGCACCTCTAATGCCTTGGGATTGTTACCTGCCCATCCATAGGGAAGAGAACAAATCCAATCCCTATATTTTGGCATTGAAACCATCTCCCACTTGGACTCTCCATTCTCCATTTCTGATTCAAAGGTGGATAAAACCTCTAGGGAACGAGCACAATGTTCTCGCAGTTGTTCAAAAGGAACATAAAACTCAGCTGCAATTTAATCCTAAGTAAATTCTACCACAGACTTAATTCAATCAAAACTTCTCTCTTCCACTTAAATAATCAGCAGAAGGCATTTGCTGTAGGTCTCCCCTGCAAGACCAGCACCAGCAGAGGCACAGCTGGAAGGCAGCATCCCACAGGCCGTGCCCGAGCACTGCCCTTGGGGACAAACAGAGGCATCTTGCATGAAATTCGCACTTTTGCCCTCAAGCACTCAACAGTGTCTTCATTTTTTTCTATTTTGTATAACAAGTTTAGTACAATCTTGAGATGATGCAGCACAGACTTGAAAGCAGCTTTCTCAATTTAGTTTCTAGACTGCTTGGGCTAGCAAAACAGCCCTGCCAGGAGCTGGGATGTTCTCACAAAGCCCATGGACCTCGGGGTGAGAAAAGAAATAATGTTTGTCCTTCAAAGGACACCTTTTCCTAACTATAAATGCTATCAGCTTACATTTACTTTTCTTCTTTTTTTTTAGCACTGTATTGCTGTTTGTTGTATGTAACAGGTGCCTGGACTGATTATCTCCAAAACCAGCATAATTAATGGCTTTCTGTAACTTCAACATCAAATGTATTTTGATCAGCTTCAAAAAAAATACCTTCTTTCAGCTAATGGGAGGTGTGAACCTCTAAGTGCTGAGCCTGTGAGACTTTCCCTGACTTCAGAAGAGGTTTCATCTCTCATTTCACAAAATTACTGAGAACATCTTAACAAGAAAAGAAGAGACTGGAGCTTTCTCTTTTCTGTGCCACAGATCTTGCTTTAACCTCAGAAAGGCCTTGGTTTTTCCAGCTCTAAAATGCAGGTGGCAATATTTATAAGCCGACTGGGAGTTTCTACTTGAAGGACGTTTTATGGAAGCCTGACTATTTGCCAAAGACAAGCACAATATTTTCCAGACCAATGAGCCATGGACTTTATACTGCAGGTTAAAAAAAAAAGTACCAGAATATCTAGTCCCAGTCCCCTGAAACAGGAGGTTCAATACTTAATTAGAACAGAAGTAGCATTAAGGCATTTTAATTCTGCCAGGCTGGTAAAGCCAGGGTGAAGGGAGCAGAAAGCCCACAGCTGATCCCTGTGATAGGGGGTAACCAGGGCTGCTTCAGGAACCTGCAGGAGGAGATGCTCTGCAGGAAAAGTGCTCTCTGCCCTCTCCTGGATGGGGAAGCCAGCTGGATGGGTCAGGAGATGACTGGGAGAAAAGTAAAGGAGCAATCAGGCAAAATGGGGCAGGGGCAGAATGCTGCAGCTACCTGTGGGAAAGCAGTGGGGAGAGCTGGGCTCTGCTGTGGGGTAAGTGGTGTGTGCAGACGTTGCTGGCTTTTACAGAGTGCTGAAGCATCACTCAGGAGGTTTGCAAGCTGGGGTGACTTTCACAAAGCCTCAGAGGGCAGAAAGTGCTGATCCAGCAGCCAAGATGAGCTGTAACTGCACCTGCAAAAGCTGGAAGGGAGAAGAGCACAGGGAAAAGGGACTGTGGGGGGAACAGGCTGATGTAGTAAACACCAAGGGAATGTAAGCCTATGGAAAAGCTGAACCTAATTAGTACAAACTTTGCTGCTATTTTGTTAACATTCAGGAAAAAGAAAACACTGAACAACATCTTCCCAGCTTTCCCAAAGCCTTCCAAGGTAATCAAATGTAGCCTTTTTTTTCTGCTGACAGTACCATTTCTAAAAATACCGTATTTTGCCCATAGACATGTGATCTCTATTGATTAAAGTCTTTGTGTCCAAACCAGAGGACTTTCTAAAAGACATCTGGGAGCTAAAGTTATGGCCTTGAGCTCCTGAGGAAGGATCTTGGGTTTGGATTTATGCAGCTAGCCTGGGTAGGTTGCCATAAGAGCCTTTTCTAGCTTTAAAGGATATGAATTTATGCCTACGAGGCAAGAAAATTTCACTGTACCCTCACCAAAGCTTCACCCTGTGTTATGACAGTGAAGTTTCAAATAGGAGCAGAAATGGAAGAGCCATTTAACTTGTGCTTCTATCTTGTCTGGGGAGTTACAGCAGAAGGAACACTAGAAGGACCACACTGTTCCTAGGTCCTGATGGGTGTAAATTCCCTTCCTAATATTTGTCAGTGTGTATGTATTACTTAACCCAGGCATCTTACACAGAAATGTGCTGTTCATGGTAACAGTCTCCTCTCCTTTGATCATGATGGGCCAGCAGCTTTCTGAAAGCTTTTGGTACCTGCTCTGTCTACAGAAGAGTTGATTTATGGTTCACCTAATGAACATTGTTCTATCACATATTGATTTTCTGTATGTTTAATAGTTTAACTTAGAAATGATGTGAAGGCCATAACTACATTAAGCCCACACAAACAGCAAAACGCCCCAACATAATAAAGCAAAAAATTGTTGCTGACCTGCAGCTGGTGCATTCTCCCTCTGAGAACCTGCCTAAGCACTATAGCCAGCACGTTCTCTGAAATAATATTTCTCATAGGTGAGCCCATAAGCGGGTTAATTAAATACCAAATTGGTTACTGTGAGTGCATTTACTGGGCATGAAAAAATAATACATCTCTGATATTTCCCTCTGTAAATATGTTTTAAATCATTTGTTGGTAGTTCATTGCCACAATGCAAAATTAAAGCAAATAGATATATTTTGGATGCTATAAGGCAGCTGCTTTATGGTAATTAAATAACATCAATAGATTAATTAATAGGTAATTAATAACATCAATTGATACGCTTAGATAAAACTCCTGGAAAAGCAGGAGCATCACATGAAGGTATGGCATTGATTGGTTCCCTGGAGACAGCTCCTGGATTAGTGTAGGCACAGGAGATACACCCACATTAGCAACGAGGGCAGCACGGAGCAGGAAGGAGGGGGCTGATCTGCAGCAAGGTGTTATATTTTGGAGATGACCTGTCCACACTCCCTGTTCCCTGGCCATAAAGTCTGGGGTGGTTGCTAATCCTGCAGAACACCACATGGGTAGCACCCATGTGTGAGCCACAGAGCACAGGTGCAGGTTTGAGACATCAGGGGGCCCTGCACCCCTGCTGTTTCCGTCCAGAGAAGGATTTATCCCTTGAGCACACAAATTTATTTCCTTCTTCACCTTAGGGACAATGTTTGAGGGCTACGCCCACCAAAACAAAAGACTTCCTGCTCTTACTCCTCTTTGCTTTACAGCTAGATCAACCACCTCCCATTTGGAGATTTGGCCATGACACTGTATTGCATCCCAGTCAGCCTTAGCCTTATTTTGCACACTGGACGTGAAGATAATGTATGAAAAAATCTCATACGGAACTATGACAGCCTCACTACTCATTTGCTATGGTGACAGGTATGAGGAAAATTAAGTTCCCTGCAGGACGAAGGAAGATCTTGTCTATGTAGTACATATACATCTATTGCCTGATATGCCCCTCCATTCTTGTTCAGCCCTGTCCTAAGGCAGTACACAATACACCCTTGAATTTTCTGCCAGTTAAGAACCTCCTGAAGATCAATGAGCTGAAAAGTTTTTTTTTTATTTTCCATTTGATATTTAGACATAGTGTATGAGAATTAACTCCCCTTTCCAGAATTAAAGCCCAGAGACTGGGTGGCTGCACTGCAGACACAGACTTCTGCTTCTTCTTCAGGTCTGGGAACTCATGACTCTCAGGACTGAATGAGACACAGTCTTATCACTGCTGTGCACACGGAACCACCAAGAAAACCCAAAGTGATGAAGACAATTTTTGTTTATCAGTGAAGGTAAGGCTGGCGAATACTTCCACACATTTATTTTTTTATCAGGTCATTGGTGTGGTGAAGCCTAGATGATTTATGATTGACCTCCCTGGGGTCTTGCCTTCGCCTGGGAAAAACACAGAGGTTGCTGCACAGACACACAGTTTTCCAGAGCACTACCTTCAACCTTGAACTAAGCAGCTTAATTTTACTCAGGTTGGAAGCTGGAAGAAAAAAAAAGTGCCAACTTTGCTGTCTTTGTTAGGGAAAAAGTCAAGATGTTGGCACAGATCTGCCCCCAAACCTCAATGCACAACGACAAGTGAGGTTAGGGGACTGTGCATGCCTTGTGGTGTCTACTTCAGACCATCATTTTCTGCCCACCTCTGCCTCCTCCTGCAGTCCCAGGCTGAGGGAGCATCCTCTGCCTCCCTCCTGAAGCCGGGCAGCAATGCCATACTGTGCAATGCTGAGGCGGCATGATTGCTTCACTCCTTCTCAGTGGTGGCTGCATATTAACCGTGGATTAATGAGCCCTCTAAGTATTACTTAATGCTCCTAAAATGCTTTATATTTTCTACTTACATTGTAATCATCATTAAGGGATTAAGGTAAAAAAAAATTGTAAACTTAGATGGCTACAGTTAAGCTTCAGCATTCCCATCTTGTTTCTTACCTGTTTACTGTGGTGAGATCAGTAGAGTGTATCCTTTGGCCTTACTGACACCAAAAAGATTGGCAACTTCACAGTACTTATGGCAACAGCATCAGCTTTGCAGATGGGCTCTTTGCACACACACAGAAGGTTAACCTACACCAGGAGATTTAACCATTTTGGCCTCCTCCGCAAACCACTTAACTGATGTCAGAAAATACTGTCCCTCACCTATTTACACAGAGACAAAAGAAAGACACGAACTCCTGCAGAGCATCCCAGCTAGATGATGGCTCCCACAGGTCCAGCAGCACTATGGAGTGCTGCAGCACATGGATAGGCCTGTCAGGTTTGGAGGCAGACAGACCACAAGGCCTTGGCAGGATGCTGTGTTGAACAGATCCTGTCTCCTGTGCAGGGCTTATTAGTTCAGGCACAGCACCCTCCTGATTCATCTGTTTATCCCCTAGGCTCAGCCTGGCTCGTATCCAGCCTCTGCTGCATCTCTGCTCCATCCATTCTTGCACCCCAGCTCCAAGACCTAGAGGGCAGGAGACAGACAGCCTGCCAGGGCTTTTGGTGTGCCCAAAGGCTGTGTTTGTACATGGAGGGGAAACGCAGTTATGGGTACAGAGGAAAGCACAGCAAACTCTCTGTCACTGTTCCCTGTAACCTGGGCTCAGAGCACTGGGTCACTCATCCCTGAGGGCTCTCCAGGGAGCTCAGACTGATTTTGCTCATGCACTCAGGAACAGACACATGGGTCTTGGGGAAATCTTGGTGATGCCCACCAAGATGTAGGGTTGTTCCCCACCAGGGAAACAAATGATCCACAAAAACAGACCTAAGTTGTAGGACTTCTTGGCTGCAGAGGGCTGGGGTAAATTCTTGCCCAACTTTTAACACTCAGCTATTTGCAAGTACCAGGTGGCACAGGTCTTCCTGCAGCACCTGAGCTGTTATTATGGGTCATACAGGACTGGAGGAGGCTGCAACCCACTGCGTGACTTGCCTGTAGAGAGCCTCCAGGTCCTTTCCACAAAAAATAACTCAGAAGCTACGTGATCTGCAAGTTTCTTCTAAAAGCCAAGAAGCAAAAGTTACTATTACAAAAAATGCTGAAAGGCTGCTTTTGGCAGATTTTCCCTATGAGTGAGTAATGAAAAGGTTTTCCCTTTCCCAACATCTGCTTCATCAGACTGAGTTCTCTTGCTACCGGCTGTTCATTGGCCTCTGGCAAATTAAAGTTGCTTTAGTTAAAGCAGCAAGTAAGCAAAATACCCGGACACGGCCTGGATTTATCTGGGAACCGGGATGTTCTTTTCTAATCACTGGTTTATTATTAAAAAATCATTAAAAGCTTAAGAATTGTTAAGAGATACCTCACCAGTAAGCTCATGTTTAGCTGCAAGTGTAAATTATCTCCAGTTGCCTTGTGAAGCTTCTGGAGATTACGCTGCTTTCAGATCTGTTTTCTGATAGAGCCCTCATCTTTTACCAACGGCCTGAAACAACATTCAGTTCTTATAATCAGTTATTTACAAATCAGTGGTTATGTTTGTACAACCATTCATGACCTTAATATTTTTGAGTCTCTTTTAAAAAATGTTTTCTGTGGCAGAAGAAACTCAGTAAAAGTTCCATTTTCTCTTTAAGCTGTATCATTTCCCATGTGATTTAGACCCTTGAGATTCCAGGCAGGAATTGTAATTGGACAAAGGATTCCAGTTTGGCTGAATGGGGGGAAGCAGAAGAAGCGATGGTGAATTACTGCAAGCATTTGCATCTGTTTTCCTGACAGAGTTTAAATCTTGACCTGGCCATAGGCATGAATTGTCTGCAGGTGGACACGTGCCTATTTTAAGGAATGTGCTCCTGCTGCATTGCTGCCTTCTTTGAGTTTGCACTCTGCTGAGGTTGGCATGTGGCTGTGAAAAACCTGTATTTTCAGCCACTCCCTGAAGCACAAATAATGAGAAGTTTAAACCTGGGTTGATGTCTTGAGGGAAATGTTTGTATGGGACACTGCTTGACTCAACAGGGGTAAAGGCATCCCCAAAATTTGCCAGAATGGTGGCAGAGAGGAAACTGAATGAGCCAGACAAGACCCTGACCACATCACAATTATTTTGTAGGAATGTGAGGAGAGAAAATACGATCTCCAAAGCCAACAAATCTGAAACAAAAGGACCTGTGCCTTGGGCAGTTGTCAGATACCTTATGGTGAAGCTTGCTATGGTGGCCTAGGACACTCCTGATTCCAGGACCAACACAGGCACTGCCAAGGCAGCAAAGGAGAACATGTGCCTGCGTTTCAGCTGTCTCTCTAGTCTGACATACAAACCCAAACTCTTTTAACAAACCCACAAAAGCCTCTGAAATGGGTTGGGGGTGGTGTGAGGACCAAGCTTTGTTTCCCCCTCTGCTGCCGCTACACCAGGGCTATGACAGCTTTTAAAGGACCAATATAGTCATGGGGAATGGCAACATTTCACTCCAGCAACCCCCCCCAACAAAACACAGGTCACCCACAGCCTTCCATACTGCAAAACGTGAGCTGGCCTAAAAAGGCTGGCCAAGTCAGCATTTCCTCACCTCTAGTGATGCTATCTTATCCTAAGTCACCAAAATCCGTGCCACACCTCTGGCTTTCGGTGATAAAAGATAAACAGAAACAGACTCCACCGAGCCTGTGAGGAGACCCAGAATGCAGGCAGGGAACAGAAACGACACTACCTAAGTAACCTCTCTGCTTTGTGCCTCTTTGTACAGCTAATTAACACAGCCTGCACATTCAAAAGTGGGCCTGAAGCATCAGGGATCCTGCCATAGGAGGAAAGTAATCATGAAGCAGTTAATTGAATAAGCCCAGGAAATTCTTTTTCTGCTGGAAGCCATCCCATAAGGAGAATGAGAGGAAGATTTTCTCCGTGTGACTTGCTCTGTATTATTTTCTCCACTCAGTGCTCTTTAGGAACATGTTTACACTTGTGCCATGGTGCAAAGTCTTCTCTGATAAATGTTGAACAGTCTGTCTTCTCACCTTCACCTTATTTAGTATTGCTTGTAATTACCAATAAGAGTGCTTATCTTGAATCATATTTTGGAGTATGTCTTGCTTTCTTTTGCCATCCCTCATCTGCCACAGTGACCTCCTTTCCAATCCAGACTGATTTAATTAGCTGGTGATGTCTCTGGGCTTTGGACCTCCAAAGCCACCGTGAGGATTTGCATTTGTGATGAGTTTAAATTACCAGATACTCATGTAACTGGCATAGCTCCCTACGTTTTCACTGGTGTCAGTCTCCTGTGCTGATCCTTGGATTCCTGAATGTGTCCCACATGACTTTCTGTCTGCCTTCTTCATTCTTTTCAGATATGTTTTCTGATATTACTTTGGTTTGGTCACTGTTGAGGCAAACATTCAAAGATTGCTCTCGACACCCTCACACTACTGCACCTCCCTGGTCACACCAAATTCTGTTTTTATACAGTATTGCAGGGTCAGAAAAATTCAGGTGGAAAGGAGCTCTGGGCATTGAGTTGTCCAACTTCCGCTCAAAGGACAGTCAACTGCAAAAATAGGTCAGGATGTTCAAAGTCCCATCAAGATCTCATCTCTAACAACAAAGATGGCAGAGCCTCTCTGGGTGGCATGTGCTAGTGCCTCACCATTCCCATGGAAAGGATTTTTGGCCTCATAACTAGTCAAAATAGCCTTTGTTTTGGTTTGCATCTGGTCCTTATTGTCCTTACAGTGTGCATTAGTGGGAGGAGTCCAGCTCTGTTTTCTCTATCCAATCCCATTAGTTAATTGTAGACAGCAATTACGTTCCCAGGCTGAGCCAGCACAGCCCTCAGCCTCTCCTTGTCCATCCTGTGCTCCAGCCTCCTGGCCAGCTTGGTATCCCTCACTGGGCTCACTCCTCTGCGCCAGTACCTTTTTTGGGATAGGAAACCCCAGAGGGACTCAGCAGTCTGGATGTGATCTCACAAGTTGCACTGCAGCTGGTTTGCAGTCCTGCTTGCTGGCTCATGCTCAGCTTATCCACCNCTGCATGTGCTAGTGCCTCACTCCCATGGAAAGGATTTTTGGCTCATGCTCAGCTTATCCACCAGATAGGTGCCCTTTGTCCCTCTGTCTTACCTGGCAATGGTATCAAAATCCACGCTTTATTCACTCCCTTTGCCTGAAATTCTGTCCTCAACTAGTCCAAAAAGTAATTCCCTGCTTTTTTTCCTGGTGATGAGTTCCGTCTAGTAGAAATAAATTGAAAGTTCTCAGCATGCAGTTATGTTGCCAGACCTTTTTTTGCTGTATCTGGAATCTCCCTAAAAGCTTTCTTTTCTGGAATGGAAAGAAAATTGTCTTACCTCAACCTGTGTTAAACAGCGAATATAATATTTGGTGTTACTGTGCCCAAACTTCTGGATTTGTCTTAAGGACACAACTATCCTGCTTGGTTTTTCTTTTGCATGTATCAAAGAAACTGTAGGGTATCAGTGGGGTTAATTTAATTTAACTTCAGCTAGACAAAAATGACATATCCATCCCAAGCTAGTCTTCCAGCTTCTTTGATTGTTGGTGGCAAGTAAAACAGTCTTTCTTCGAGAATGAAGAATCTCACTGATCCTAGACTCCTAAGGATGTTGCACCACAGAAAGAGCCTCAGCTCTCAGGCAGAAAAAGCAGGGAACTCACAGTGCTGCCCCACAAGCAAAGCCTGGCTCCCCTGGCCTGTGGTGCACCTTTTCATACCAGGGGAGTCCAATCAGCATAGACAGCATATCCCTGTGTGCAACCAGCTGTCCTCAGCTGAGCAGACATTGCAATGCAGCACTCAGGCACCCCTGCTGAGGAGGAGGATGTCTTCAGTCTGCCCTGCACCCTTCAAATGAGGTGGCTAAGTCTGCTGAACTCCAGCAGGTTTCTCATACGGTGTTTTGCTGGATCGAGTTTGATAATTTTCAGAATAAGTACATCTGAGTAAGTGTCTGATCCTGCAAAATATCCATATTTTTCTGCCTGTGCACATGCTTGACATTGACCCCCTGAGCGCTCCTGCTGAAGCTGGGGTACTGCCATGGTCACCCCACTTGCCACCATCCTGCTGTTCCCATTTCAGCCTCTCATTTTCCCAAAGCCCGAAGGTGACTGTAGCCATCCCCTTACCCCAGCTGCCCTGTGTAATCCCTGTGTGGTGGCCATTTACTCCATTTTTACGCTTATTACTTTGCTTATTTTCCACATGGTGGTTCCAAAGAGTGGAAGAACATTTTCATCCTCTGCTGATGTGGTTTTCTGCTCTGTAGCATCCGCCTCCTTGCTCATCTATACCATTTGTGTTCTGCACAAGGAGATGTTACCACCTTAATATTTTTCTGTCTTATTTATGCTCCATTTCTCTGTTTCTCTTTACATTTCAGCTGGCATTTGATGTGAAAGAGTGTGTGATCTTGTGTTTAAAATCTTCACAAGGACATGTGTCTCTTCTCAGCTATGCATTTACCAGGGGAGGATGTGCACTTCATCAGCTACTCTGAACCCTAATATTTCCATGTGTGAAATACTAAAGCTGTTCAAATTATTTATTTTTTTTTACTGGGGAGGCCAATCTAGAAGTGAAAAAGAATTTCAGTTTGGATCAGTTCAGAATGAAATTGCTCTGGAAGAAAAGACTAGAACTGAAAGCACTGCATCTGGTATGGAAATAAGCGGTTAATTTCTTCGGAAAGTTGTTTCAAACGTTTCTGTCTTTTAAAAAAAGAGCATCAAAATAAACACACAAAGTACTCAGAGGTCTTTGCTGTTCTCCTCCAGTGATGCTTTCATGGTATTGCTGAGACGAAAGGGGAGAGCTAAAGATAAATCCATTAATGTTATATAAGATGCTCAGAAATGCCTCTAAATAAATAAAAGTACTTCAAATTGTACACTGCACACGTGTCAGAAAATCTATTGGCAGTGCCAAGATGCTCTTCCCTCATCTGTGGGAGAATGCTGTGGGAGAGCTGAGCAGGAGTACTGCAGGTGGTTATTAGCAGCAGGTCACCCAGAGCAATTTTCAGGAAGTCTCCATGCACAAGTGATATTTTTCCATTCAGCACAGCCCTCAATAATCCCAAGGGGTAAGAGCTTTGTGTGAGGTTCTGAAAAACAGCTGAGCCACTGCCCTGCCCAGCTGCTTGCCCTTGCAGCACAGAAGCAGAAAGGATGTGTGCCTACTTTGGCGCTGTGCACATGAAACTGCCAGCTTAAATCCCTACTGAGAGTGCATTTGCTTTGCCACACCAAAGCAGAGGGAAGATACTCTCTTCTGGGAGCTGGTGGGATCCTTTCCATGGTTCCCTGTGCTGGGTGGACAACAAGTGCTGTGGCTCCTTCAGTTGGACCTGCCCAGACCAGTGCCTGATGGCAATTAAGGTTTGCAGCATGTAAAGCCCTTGGCTTCCTTGCCAGCTGCATCCTCGGCTGGTGACACAATGTCTCACTGCTTTTTGTAGCTCTCCTCATCTTTTTGTAGCTCTCCTCTGCCCATGATTGTGTTAAAATGAGACTTCATCGGTCAATAGTGAAATTGGTGGCATCAAGGATTGAATGATTGTGGTTACTTCTGAAAGAGCTTAGAGGAAAATAAGACATCCAAAGTTGCAGTGAAGTTAGTGATGCTTCCCTTTTAGCAGGAGCAAGAAAAGCCCCAGATTAGGTTGTTGAATGGCAGATGTGTCCCAGGAAGGCAGGGCACAGACACAGCAGCTCCTCTTTCTCATTCTACCAGAGCTCTTGGGATCCGATGTACTTTCTTTAAATGCAATTTCTTGGATTACTTAAGATTTCTTGGATTACTTTAAGCTCAATTTCTTGAATTACTTTAATTACCTCTCAGATTGTTTCTGAGAAAAAAAACGAAGCTTTTAAGTGTCACCCAGCTACGTATGCTGGGAGTTCTTTGATACCAGGTGAGAATCTAAATGGTTAAGCGAAAAATTATAATCTCTGTAAATTCTGACTTTGAGGCAAAATTCATGGCTATCTGGGAATCTGATCTAGGACATTTTAGCACCTTGGACTTGCAGGACCAGATTCAGTGTGATTTCCATCTGCTGTGAAGCAGACTGAGACCTTGCCACTGATTTCATGGAATCAAGGCTTATATTAAAACACCCCTTTTTCCTCTGCACCCTCTGTGTTAGTCACAGCAATTCCTTTGGGACAGTATTTCTCCTGAGAGAGTTACCTGGGCTGTTATGTCTGACCCGAAGGGCTGCGCTGAGGAATTCCTGATACACAGAGCCATATCAGAGTGGGTGGATTACAAAGCAATATGTGGCAGTGTCTGATGGCCACTCCTCACCCTGCTGTCAAACACCCTGTCAAGGCGAGAGGCATTCCTCTAATTTTAAAATAACAGCACTGTCTTCCATTGATAACATCTGACTTCAAATGTCCTGCAACCAGGTCAGATTTAATATCGAATAAGAGAATCCTAGAATAGTTTGAGTTGGAAGGGACCTTTTAAAGGTCATCTAGTTCAACCCCACTGCAATGAGTAGGAACACCTTCAACGAGATCAGGCTGCTCAGAGCCCTGTCCAACCTGACCTTGAATGTTTCCAGGTACAGGACATCAACCACCTCTCTGGGAAAACTGCCAGTGTTTCATCACCCTTATCATAAAAAAACATTCTTTGTTATATCTAATCTAAATCGATCCTCCTTCAGTTTAAAACCATTACCCCTGTGCTATTGCCTCAAATTTACTCTGAAAATCAAATGTGGGTAGGAAAGGACTCAGCACTTGCCCACCCTATCCCACCTCCAGAGCTGTAGCATAACAGGCAGGACCAGTTAACAGTGGTGATTAATTTTCCACGGTGGGTTTGGGCTGGGAGGTGAGGAGAAGGAAGCCAGAGCCTATTAACACAGAAACTTCTGAGATGGGGGCTCTTTCCCTCCCTCTCCCAAGGAGACACCGTAATTGTTATTCTGTGAGACCACGCAGAAGCTCGGAGCTGTCCTGCTTGGAGTGAAGCCCGTGCTGCCCTTTGCCATAGTCCTTGGGTCGTGCAGGTGAATGGGTCTTAAGGTTAATGGCTCACTGGAGAGAGGGGTTCCTGGGACCAGGAACAGCAGCGAATGGAGAGCCTCTGGGGAGAGCTGCTGGAGCGTGCTGAGCCTCCCCTCTGCAGGGCACCCTCAAAGTCACACCTCAGGACAGACTGAGGCTCCTGGGGTGCCCATGGGCGACTGGAATCCCTTCAAACAGAGGCAGGGCTAACGGAGGAGTGACAAAGCAGTGCCTGCTGCTATTCACATCCCTACAAAAGGATTTAAAATCTGAGGTGCCCAATGCTCGCACAGCCCTGGCCCACAGCTGGGATGGGAAATATGCACTTTGCCAGGAGCCCAGGTTTGCAGGCAGCAGAGCATTTCACAGATCCTCTCACCACAGCTGTCACAATGCTGCTGGACATTGGGGCCAAACGCCACTTTGTCCCCAAATCACAGCTCTGCATGGGAGATTTGAAGTTGTCTGGGCTGAGACATTGGCACAGGACATCTGGGGGTTGTCAGCAGCAGGTTTCAGAGTCGCTCTCCTTCCTTGCACCAAATAAATAGATCTCATGGGGGTCTAATGCACCATAGCACTTTAATCCTCCTGGGGATAAAGTGGATTACAATGCTATTTGGCTGGCCACTGCATACAGAGCCAAACTGTTATAACAGGATTCAAATCCCTTCCCTAAGTCAGAGCAGATTTGCTTGTTGCTTTAAAAACTAGCTGAAAGACAGCTTGGACCCATAAACTGTATTACAACCCTTTTAGAATATGAGATTGAACTATTTTATGACCTTGCTTGAATGTGCTTTTTTTGTAACTCAACAAGTTCCTTGAAGCCCTACAGAGGTGGAGATTGGTGGTTTTTTACAAGAATATTGTAAACACACTTTTTTATTATTTACAAGAACAGCTTTCACACTCCCCAAAGAGTTAAAAGTTGTGTGTAAAAAGCTAGTAACTCCTTTAATGAGGAAGATCAGTTTTACCCAGCCATATGCAGCATCTCATGAAGCATCAGCACCTGTCTGAGATGCGATCGCTCTGCAGTCCCCTGCTGTGTGAGGCTGGTTATTGGGACAGGGACTGATGCTAAGGAGTGAGGATACCCCCCACCGCAGCTTCACCTTCTTCCCAGTTTTCGATTCTGGGGAGAATTGTGATTAACAAGGGGAAAATGCACAGGAACTCACTGAACCTCACCTCTTCAGGATCAGAACACCCTGCCCATTTCTTCCCTGCACATGGAGCACCTTAAAACTTTCTCTGCATGCTGGGGCCTGCAGCCAAGAGCATAAGTGTTGCTCCTTTAATTGTTATGGCCTTGGAGGGAGCAGCCACTTGGCTGGAGAGCTCTGTTGCCTGGCTGTGCCTCTCCAAGGGAAGATGTCAGGTTGACCACATGCTTGAAGGAAGACAGGTTACAAGGTGAGGGATATAATATGACTGAGGACAAAGGTGACCTGTAGAAGTGTGGGAAATAAGTGGTTTTCTCTGCTTGGCAAGTGAATTTTGATCCCAGCATAGCACAGCACTGTAAGATGCTGCTGCTATGTCTGGGAAAGCTTTGTGGGAGGACAAAGAGCAGAAGGCAGCAAGAAGGACAAAGGCTCTGAAACAAACACCCCCTCCCATTCATACTCCTGCCAAACTGACAAAACCAAGGGGGACAGTCGCAAAATTGTCTTTACTTCTTAGAGCCACCCATTTCAGCCTGTTGTGTGCAGGGAAAATAGCAGCAGATCAATAGAGGTGTCTGTGCTGACACTTTTACCATCTTGCCCTTTAAGAAACACAGAAATGTTCATCAGCCTTCCCAGTTAATGAGCCTTTCAGTGGGAAGAAATACATGGGTTTCTGTCTAAGTGTGTGCTTCTCTACCACCTCTGGACCTCTCCTAAAAGAAGAGGTAAGTGACAGGCTCTGGTCATTGTCAGAGGTCCAGGCTGTGATGATGATGACAGCGCTCTGGCATAACTTTATAGGAGAGCCCCCTTGGTCTGGCTGGGGCTCTGTGACAACAGAAGCTGCTGCAACCTTCCCTGGAGGGTACCAGGTCTTCCCTGTGCTCTGCTGCTCACTGAGTGCTTTCCATGGTGTCAAATCTCTGACACACACACATGATCACCAGCCATGGATCCTCCCGTGTGGGCTGAATCCCACTACCATCCCTGAGCACTCCCTTGGGTGCAAGGAATGAGAATGGAGGTCCTGCAGCAATTTGACTTTAATGAAGTTATGTGCGTTGGCACTGATTGAAGACCTGACCCGTGTGAAGGATGTCAGCATGCATAATCACACCGGAGTGTGATGCCTGTCATTTATCATTTGCACCAATCAGCCAGGAGCCCCCTCGCACCAGTGCTGTGGAGATACAGAATAAAGTAACCCCCTTGCAAAGGGCTTACAATTCTGGGGTAAGCACAAACATTTAAGCCTTGAAGAAAAGGGAGAGAAATGACATTGCTCCCAGCCCTTGTTTCCTAGCAGATTTGTATTCATCGACCATGAACCTTAATACAGTTTTCACTCCACTTGTCAATTGTTAAGATAGATTTGGGGGCTGTCAACAAAATGGTACAGTTGAAAAACCCAGCTAGAAATGATAGACTAAGAAACATCAAAATAGTCGTAATACTATAAACCACCACAGAGGAATAAGTTTGGGCTTTTCACGTTTCATAGTCCCTTAGATCTATCTGAGAGCAACCACAGCCTCCCTGTGCATCCCTGGGAGTGCAACGGGCTCCCTGAGAAGCAGGTTCACCTGGCTTGTCTCTGACACCAGTTTTTGGACAAGGTGCCTTGCTTGCCCAGAGCCAGCTAGCTCCAGTTGGCCCACAGGCTGCTGTGGGTGAACCACTGTTTGTGTCATGCTGGGCACAAAGGGAACTGATCCCCACATCTCCTCTGGATGCTGCCACAAAGTGGTGATGCATTCCTTAGGCAGCTGGAGGGAAGCTGAATACCTGGGGAGCACATCGGAGCTAAAGCCCACCGTATTTATGTGGCTGATTGTGAGCTGGGTAAGTTGGGAGCACTTGCACAGCACATTTCACTTTACAGTCAGAGGGGTTTATCAGAGCAGAGGGTTTCCTGTCCCCTTGTTCATCTGAATGGTGTCTCAACAGGCTCCTGTTCCCAATGTAGCCTTATCAGGGCAGCAATTCTCTCCCAGGTCAAGACAATTCTCACTGAGGCTTCACTGATACACCAGACCTTTTCCTAGAGGGTCCTGTTTGTTTCCAAGAGAGTTTTGCTTCCAATGCCTGCATTCACATGCTGCCAAGGCAGTACTGAGATTGTTTGTCTCTCTGCCGGGCTTTCAGTCTGAGCAGTGAAGATCTTGGCCGTGGGGGATTTTAGTAAAATGAAATGCCCTATGTGTTTAACACAGCTGCAGCTCCTACAGTAGCAAACCTGCAACTTTCAGCAGGACCTGAAATGATAAACTTGGGTCTAATCTCAGGTAGCAGTGGAGCAATAGTCACCCCTATATGTGCTTATGGGACCTTATCAGACTATCAGACAGTTCCACTGGCACTGAAATTTTGTTGGGACCTGTTGTGTGTTGACAGTCTTTTTTCTGCTCACTTTTTTTTTTTTTTTNGTCACATAAAAGGGGTTGAGCACAGAAGAATTCACTTACAAAATCTCCCTGTGCACTTAGGAATGCAGCTATTTCTTTTACCCATTCAGATACCCAACCGGACCCTTTCAGATATCTACAGGGCTGTGTGTTTTTAACTTGTCTTGTGAGGACCGTGGTGCCGGGAGACGCGAGCCTGCACCCAAGCGATTCATCCCCTGGGAGTGCCTGCCCCAGCCGGCAGTGCTCAGAGCACAGCCTTGCGGGAAAATCCTCCCGGAGCCGGCACCCTGCTAGAAACCATCTCCTCCTGCCTGAGCGCAGCCTGAGACGGGAAAGATGACTGTGGGAAACATGCCCTTTTTTTGTGGGGTGATGCTGTTCTGAAGAGGGATTTACCCCACCAATGGACGTTCTAGGGACCGGGAGCTCGGGAAACATGCTTCCTACAACCCCTCCAAGTACCTCACAGGGACCCTTGCAGAGCCAAAAATAAGTTGTCCTGAATTAAATTAATTTCTGAGCTTGCACCAGGATAGCGGAGCTACCTCACAAGTCAGGTCAGCAAGGACTTCTCACAAAACAGAAGGCACTTCATTAAAGTTGGTCATTCACTAGTGTGATAAAGTAATTAAAGCCTCCTGATTGCTTTCTCCCCCTGCTGCTCCTTCTCTACTACAAACATGAAGGCTCTGGTATAGATGGAGCTGTTGACACTTTGTCAGTGAAAATTCAGAACCGTGCAAGTAAAAGAAATGTTTTTATGGGGACTATAAATAGTTTTGCACTAAAGCAAATGTATTCTCCCTCCCAAAACAGATTCACCTTGCAAACAGCTTAAGGACAGTTTCAGCGCCAGAGGAATGCCTTCAGAGTCCCCTCAGGAGACAGAAACAGACGTTTTTCCCCTGAAAGAGCAAACACCAGCAGAGGGATCTCCTCTGCTGCCACCCCCCCTCTTCCTGTTCCCCACTGCCTGGCAGCATCCCTCTGTGCTGGGGTGTCAGCCTGGGAGACAGCACAGCATCCTTCTACCAAAAAGGGGTGTTGATTCATCCAACTAACTTTTCCAGTCATTTTTACTAAATGCTTGCAACATGCATGCTCATTATGTGGGTGAAATTGATGAGGAAACTTTGGGGAGGGGGAGCTGCGACTTCCCACGATCACTCGGAGCGGTGGGTTGCCTCTCCTTCGCTGCAAAGGGAATCGTGCATTCAGACAATGCAAAAGTCCTCCCTGCCAGGGCTGCAATGTGTTAACAGCACTCTCCCCTTGCTGCCAGAGCATAATTTCATTCCCTGTGGAGAATCACGGGTGGCGGCGCTGGGGAAGGCGAGGAGATGTTAGAAGAAAAAATATTTTTAACTCACCTTGAGGCTGTGTGTTGGGTTGACGACGCAGACAAGTTGCCCGGCAGCTGAGAAAACCCTCTTTGCCTTGTAGTGCTGAAACCGCAGGTGAATAAGATCTAACACAGCCCCAAAGCACTGGGTGAAGAAAAGCATCACAACTTTTGGCGTTGCTGCTGCTGCTGCTGCTGCTGCTGCTGTTGCTGCTGCTGCTGCTGCTGCTGCTGGCAGTGGGCAGGGGAAGCAGCCGGGGAGCTCTGGAGTCCTTGAGCCCGGGGTGGGAGTGTAGTCGGCGAGAGCTGCTCTCCGGCACAGCTTAGCATGCCTTCATATTCATCATCAAAATAAGACGGGAAGAGGCTTGCAGCAGCGGGGCGGCCAATGGAAAGGACAGAAATGTTATCCTTGAGGTCCGGAGACAGCCAATAACAAATGCCTCCCCTCCAGAAACTCCCTGATGAATAGAGCCTGGTGGAGAATGTATTATTGAACATTACCATACATCAGCACATTGCATTTATCTTGTGATTACAGCCAGTCATATGTAGGGCTGTGGAGATATGCAGGCAAAATTGATTGCTTTACATCTCCATTTATTAATTGCCTTAATTTAACAAAGGAGCGCTCGGATAGCAAAGCTGCATGGAAGGCGTAGGGAAGAACCCCTCCAGTGAAACTGTTAGAAAGTAGCAAAAATAGGTTAAGCAGACTATGTTTTACTGAGGGAGAAAAATCAAATATGCAAAGAGACTTACAGCTCCTTGCAGGGGTTAAGCAGAAGTAGAGCTTACTACATAAATAGATTCTCATCTGTGCATTCACAGGCTTCAATTTGGATTTTCACTGCTCTGAAGTTTTCTAAATTTTATATTCTGCTACTTCACAAGGGTCCCAGCACACAAATAACATTTTCCCCATCATTGAAAATAGGAGAGGTCAGGTCTCAGGTCTGGTGTAACTTGGAATAACTCCATTTAGAGACAGCGATGTTTTCCTGATTTACACTTGCTGGTGGATCAGGTCTGTTGGACACAAAACATGGCAATTACTGGATGCTGGAACTATGGGAGCATAAAAAGGCACAGAGCATGCTTCTAAAAATAATGAAATACGTGATGCATAAGAGCACACACACACAGAGAAACTTGCACTGAGGGAAAAGTGGCTTCTAAATCAACAGAATAATTAAACATGCAGACGGCTTTTGCTTGTCATTCATCTGCATATCGGTGAGCAGGAAATTACGAATTAGCCATTAGATAGTCTTAGGCATTAAAAAGGAATTAGGGAAGTGCAAGGAAAATAAACATGCTTTTAGGTATTATTACCAGTGCGTATCTCTGTTGGTGGGCAGGGATCCTTCTCGAGCCATTGAGTCTCATTAAACTTGAGTCCCCGTAACTGGGTTTTCTGGGAGGTGACTGCGCTGAAGCAGCTGAGGGAATCAGAAAGCACATTCATTTCATGGGACAATCCTGTATGATATGTTGCTCTGCTTGTTAATAAATCAAAGAGAGTTAATTTAATTAGCTCTCTGCCAGAACTTCCTATCAGGGTGCTATTTAGGCTTGCTAGCTAAGTACTCAGATGGCTTATTTAGCCTTGGTAATCCTTTTTCCCTTCAAAGCAGAACAGAGAAAAGTAGATTTTCTTTCATTTTTTTTCTTCTTTTTAAATGTGAGCCCCACGCTGAGGGTGAGGCTGCTGCTGCGGACAGAGCAGCCCCCGTACTGCACGGGAATTAGCCTGGGACTGTATTGTCACAACTGCCTCTTCCTAAATCAATACTGCAATCCTGCCTGTGCCAGACTGCAGAGAGGCTGTGCATAAAAAAAGAAAAAAAAAAAAAAAGAGGCCTGAGTAGATAAATAAGTGAAAATCGTGAATGCTGGAACAGTTGATTACACAATCCCCAAAAAACGTTATGGATGGGAGGAATATGCATCCCTCAGTTCTTAACATTTGGTTGTAAATGAGAACAGGAGATAATTTTTGCAGTGCTGAGTGACACTTTGAGAATATTTTCAGACAGACTTGAGGACAAGTGAGTGAATCGATTTGCTTAAACGTATTCTTTCTCTCTCTGTTCCCAAAGTAACTGTGAGCATCCAGCTATTTATTATTTGTTTTTTCCTGATTTGTAGTTGGTAGCTGCACAAACCTCGATACCAGGAAATTTCTGTCTGCAAGTTGCCAGTGCAAGTATTCTGCCATCAAAGCCTTAAATGGGCTAAAGGTCCTTGCTATTTACACTGGTTATTGCCACCCGAATCCTTGGAGATCATTTCTGTTTGACTATTGACTAAATACCTAGACTTGGGGAGCACCACCATATCCATGGGCAGCAGAGATGGAACCCCCATCCCTGCAGGCCTGCTAACCTCAGGGCTCTGGCAGTTCTGTGACTCGTTCCCCTTGAAACCCAGCTGCCTTCCAGGGCTGGCAGGAGAGGTATCCCTGATCCTACAGGCATATAGGAGCATCTTCAGCCTGAAAATGCATACATTCCTCTGGGCTGGTATAAAAAATGGTTGTTGTTCTCCGAAGAAAAGACCACCTTCAAGGATGGGTGAGGGACATTTGCAGTGCCTAAATTCCTGTGTGCATCTGTGCCCATAATGCCTGCTACGTGTGACCTTGTGAGGAGCATCTGTCTGCCACCAATATCTGTGGGACGGGATGAAAATGAGCATTCAGTGCATCTGAAGGTACCTCATGCTCAGTGCATGAGCTCACATTCTGGCACATCTGGAAAATATTTTACTGCCCATTTTCTGTCCAGAGACCCCCACACAGCACCTGCTTACTGCATTTCAACACAGGACTTTTAGCACCTGTTTGACGAGGGATCCTACATCCACCAAGACACAGCAGCTGGCTGTGCAAGCAACTTCTCTTGCAAACAAAGTTTCAGCAGTGTGGTCTGGCCTGTGGGTGTGGATCCAGTTCTTTCTTCTGCTTTTGCACACAGAGGCTCTGGATCAGCATAAATCCATTAATTTGGTGGCCTCATCCAGGCTTTGGGATGCAAGGTCTGCTGCCCTGCGTGGCCTCACACCATGGAGCAGGTCCTTAATGTCACTATTTAGCTGTTTGGATGCAGCCAGAGAGAGGAGAAACAAGTTCACCTTGCAAGGGGTGCTTGGTGAATCCCATTTCACTGCTGGTTGCAAATTTCTGGTGACTACAGCTGTTATTTCCAAGTTAGTTAATTCTGTGACAGACAGGTGGGAAGTGGCAGAAGTCCATGAGCTAAACCTGCATTAGGATCCAGATTTTGCCAAATTAGCAGCTCAAGTGGCATCACTGTGATACGCACGGGATTATAATGCTCTAAGAGCTGAGCTGCTGCTACGGCTGCGTCAGGTTTGCACGGTAATAGGATCAGCCAGACACAAAAACCAACTGCAGCAGCAAAAGCCTTCCAGGTTTGCAGTCTGAGCTGCCAAGGTGAAAGGAGAGTGCTCATGGAAAACCTCAGGTGTCCAGGCACTGTGTGACTTGGCAGGATGACAGCCTGGGAGATGCGTTTTCCATCTAAACCCAACATGAGATTTTGGGTTTCAACCAGATTTGTTTGTCTTTCTGACTGGGCACTTTTGGGGGTGACCTTCCTACACACTGCTCTCTCTCTCCGACAGCCATAGGGGAACCCTAACCTGGCTTGGACAACATCAGCTCTAGTCTTTATCCCAAGAACAGGAGAGCAGATGCTGCTCAGGCTATCATGAGTGTCCATTCAGGCACCTCACCAGCCTGCCTGCGCTCCCACGTTTCTGAGTGCTGGTAGGATTTCTGGCAAGGCTGGCTGATGCAGGACATACTCTTGCTCCACTATTTGTATTTCCCTGAGAAAGGAGCCAGGCCAGTCTAACCTGCCACCTGGCTGGGACATCAGGCAGTTTTCTGCTTCCTTTGGATGTAAACTTAATGTACAAAGCTTTATGTGCTCTCCTGGGTCTCACAGGAGGTTTTGAGGAGAGGTGTTTGCACTGTTCTCATTTTCCTGTGTTGTCTTTTGGGCAAGAACATAAGAAAAGTCTCACTAGCTCAGGGCAAGGATCCCTCCAGCCCAGCACCCTGTTCCCAGCAGCGACTACAGGAGATGGCATTCTGAGTTGGCTTGTGGGCAGGGACCACCACCTGCTGTCCATCCTCCTGCCATTCCCTAAATACCTACAGCTGTCATCCTGGGGCATTGGAGGGTGCATCCATAGGGAATCAGAACCTTTTATAAGTAGCAACAACTTTTACAACTGGGACAAGGGTTGCAGCCCTCCAGCCTGGCCCCTATAAAGCGCGTGTCACTTCACACTGACTGCTTTGTGCTTTGATTGGACCCCATGCTTTCCAAAAAGCCTGGCTTTGAAGATTCCCATGAAGGAAACTAGTGGTGTCTCCTGCTAAGTTCTTCCAAAGATTATTTATCTTCACCACTAGCATTTTTTATCATATATTCAGTCTGAATTATTTTCCTGCCTAAACTTCTGACTTCAGAAAGTCATCGTGCTTTCCCTCACTGAACTGGGGCAGTCTCTGCCATCACAGACTTTCTCCATGTGAAGACACAGCTTTTGCCTAAAACCTCCTCCACCAAACCCAACACACAAATAGTGCTTTCTTTGCAAAACACCTTTCTTGCCCAAGATCAGGTCACTCTTGCGGCTTCTCTATGCATGTTGGCTACCTCCTACTCCTCCTCCTCTCTTCTCGAACCTGATCTGCTTCTCACCATCAATGAGTACAGAAACAAACAGACATCACCATGCTCTTGTTGCAAGTATGACCTGTCCTCTCCTTTGGGTCTCCATTCCACACCTCCACTTCGCTTGCAGGGCAGATTTGACACCAGTGCAACTACAGGGAAGCCAGAGCTGCCTTCAGGCATGGAGGAGAATCACAGATGTCTCTGAAAAAATGTATGGAGATACTCCTCTTGTCTTCTTGGGTGACTACAGTGATGGGAGGTGAGAATATAAGCAGATTTTTATTTTCTCTTTTTAAAAAATCATCTGTCATTTTTCAAAAGCAAGATTTTGTCAAAAGTTGTTGGCTTTACCAAAGTTCTTTATCTGTGGTGAATTATTTTGCCATATAGGTTTTCAGAAATCCATTTTGACTCCAGTCTTCAACATAAGCAATAGCTGCATTGGAACTGTAGACATGCTTTAAGCAGAAACTGATCTTAAATGTCTCAACAGTTTTTATTTTCTCAGAAGAACAGCTTTCATTGGGCAAGAACTATCAAAAGCAGCCTTTTAAGCAGTTAAATAACACACCAATTAAGATATCACTGATAAATGCCACAGACAATCTTACAAAACTTGTGAGAAATCAGAATTTACTGAACTGGAACCAATTTTGCAATTCTGAGGTTCTTCACAGCATTTCCTGAGTGCTGCCTTTCTGCTCCCTCTGGGCAGCTCGCCTTCATCCATGTGTGGTCATTGCCCTCAGAGCTGCTTTGCAATGCTGCAATCCAACACCATCATTGGAATAACTGGGGATACATGCTGCCAGTTTTTTACACACTTGGTCCACGTCTCACCCATCTGTCACAGAGCAAAAGTCGTTTCTGCACCCTCTGGCCACCTGCAGATCATCATCACTGCACAGCTGCTGAGCTGGTCTCTTCCCTGGTAATCCCCCTTCGGTAGAGACTTAAATTGCTTGCTGGTGTTGGAGGACACTGATGTGGCAAGATGTGTTTTTCTTTTATTCCTTTCAAAGCCATCCTTTCTATATTAATATTAGCAGTACATGAGTTTTCTAGTTGTCGGGTCAAGAGGGAAATTCTTCATTTCTCCTTGGGATACATCTGCTTCCGAGGGAAAATGTTGCTGCTTCTACTGTCTTAATTTTGTCCTTTCACAGGGCTGCATTAGGTATTCTCTGCCTTCCTCTGCTCGCTTATTAACGGAGGAGTTTATGGCAATATCTCATGCCAATTCTCTGCAAATGTTATACCCGAGAGAGCATCTCCTTTAACTCTCACCAGCAAGCCAGCAGCTCAATAAAGACACTTCACATTTTCATGCTGTTACTAGATAAAGTAACTGCCATCATTTCCTATTCATAGTGGTTGCCTGGTGCCCAAATTACCATAAAGACCTATTGCTTTCAATTGCCAGCCTAACAGTGCCCACCGGAGACTTCTGCTGCCCCAGGCCACACCGGCTGGGTGGATGGACTGTATCTGCCTCAGTCGCCTTGCGTTGGAGAGGAAAAGCTCCTGGAGCCAGAAGTGATGGATGGAGGAGGCTCCTTTTCCTGCCGACAGCAGGAGCAGCAGCTTGTTCAGAGGCAGTCTCTAGCTCTGAATAGGTCTTAAGGGATGAGAGCTTTTCCGTGGCTGGGAGGCCTCCCTGAGAGGCTGTTCCTGGCCCCTCTCTTTGCTCCCAGAGCGGCACTGAGCCGGGGGAAGTGGCAGTCAGCAGCACGGGCCGGCGGCAATGCAGCTGACGGCCTTTAATCTCCTCGGTGTGCTCTCAGCTCCGGTGCTGGTGTGTAATCAGGATGCTGGGGGCCTCCCTGGGAGCCTGCCAGAATCCCAGTGGACTCTTTTTTCCAGTCCATCTGCTTTAAAACAGGCACAGAGACACACACATGGGGATGTGCAAAGGGTGGAGCGGTAGGAGGAAGAAGACAGACTCGCTGTGCTCATGTCAGAGGGGGAGAAGCTTTTTGGGGCTGCAGAGGAGCCCTGATGAACCAGGTACTGCTGCTCCCAACTCCTCCACTAAGGAGGAGGGCATGGAGAAAAAGAGGTGGAGGGTTGTATCTGAACAACTCAGCAAGAGGGAATGAAGTTCCTGCTTTTCTGGGTCACAAGAATGATAAATTATTCAGGCTGGGAATGGTTGGACACGTGTCTAAATTTCAGACACCTTTTCTAAATTTCAAACCCCTTTTCATGAGAGTTTCTGGGACAGATTACAGCAGTATCTTCCCTTGTGGTCCTGGTGAGACCAGGGGCCACCTTCACTATCCGAAGGTCTCAGCAGCTCCTGCCATCTAAAGGCTCGCAGATCCCCCTGATGTCCGCTGGCCCAGAGGCACGTGTGGCCTTTCCAAATCTGTATTTAGTCATTTGAAAAATGTGCCTGCCAAAGGCAGCGTTTCCGAGGCACTGCTGCAGAGCTCAATTAGCTAATGGCACGGGGACTGGGGAGCAATGAGGATGAGAGGCAGCGCTCAGTGCCAAGTGCTGTTAAGATGATTACCATGTCCCAGCGTATCACCAGAGGCGCCCATCCCGCATGAGCTGCACCCAGGAACAGCTTGCTTGGAATGTGTCCTTCCACATCTGCACAAGTACCAAAGGCATTCAGGCAGCTGGTGGCATTTTTCCAGCCTACAGACAGCTTAGGTTGAGCCCACACAGGTCAGAGACGGTGCAGGGACTCATCTGCCCAGAAGCTGCACACAAAAAAAGATGCTGAAGAAGAAGGGCCTCACCTGGAGGACCAGATCCTCTTCCTTTGCTCACACGTGGTGCTCCCGTGACACCAGCGGCATTTGTAGACAGGTATCTGATGGCAAAATTTCATTCTTAGACTATTTATTTCACCCTCAGGATAATCTCAGGAGGAAAAAACCGAGGTGACCCCTCTCAGTTTCAGTCCTCCCTGAAATGAATTCTGGAGCTGTCCTTCAGCTGAATATACCCTTGTGATTATGCTGATGTCAGCAGAGATGAAGCAGACCGATGATTGCCATCACCATGTGCCCAGGGCAGTGAAAGCCACCCAGCTCCCTCTGGGCTATGTTCTGCAGGGACTGTGTCTCCCTCTGCCCCTGGATTAGCATCTCACTAGCCAGACACAGGCTGAGGTGTCCAGGATCCACATCACACAGCCCATCTGACCTTGGATAATGTGGCAAATGCCACGGCAAGAAATGCTGGGGAGGGTTGTCCAAATATGACCTCTTTTTACCTCTTCTTTGCATCCCAGGTGGAAGAGCAATGTTGTGCCATGCTTTAAACGTGGCTGGAGCTGTGGACAGGGCAAAGGATGTTGGTAAAGCAGTGGAGAGGGGCAGAAGGTGAGAGTTAGGGGGGCAGGAGATGTGCCTATAAATAATTCCCTTTCCTTGTGTGGTAGAAGGAGATATATCTGGTGTTATTAACCTTGGTTATAAACCCTTAATTCACTATTTCCTTGGAGCAAGGCAGCACAACTTCCCTTCGTGCTGGTGGGCATGTCACCCAGAGTCCCTCTGGGCAGGTAATTCCTTACCATTATAGGCATCCAACAGTGCTTGAAGTAAATTTAAAATATGTAGTGCTGGAAATGACAACAACCAAATGAATACTTGCAGCCGCATCACATTCTTGGTTTCCCTGGGGAGAGCAGTTTCAACACTGACAGTGTTGCCTGTTTTGGGGCACAGCCACATGACAGACCTTATTGCTTTTCTTCCTGTGTTTGTAAATTTAACCAAATTAATTTGATTTATATAGTCAATAAACAGGTGCTTTTGTCCCCTGCTCTCAGACACGATTGTCAAGTGGACTGCTCCTGCAGCCACTTCTCCACCAATAATAACAACATCTTTTAGTGGAAAATAATAATTTAAAGGGGCAATGGTCCTAATTGCACAATGTCTTGATGGTGGCTCTGTTTTCCGGAGAATAACTAATGTTTTTCACAACGAGATCAGTTATCATCTCTGGGGATATAGCTGCCTCCTTCCTGGAATGCTTTTCATGCTGGAGGACACGCATTGAAACCAGGAGCAATATTGTCAGCGCAAATCCCAGCTGACACCACGCGTTCCTGGCTGTGATACAGCCAGCTCCCAAGGGGCGAGCAGAGCCTGACCTCGGGCAGCCAGCAGAGACCAAGGCTGAAAGCTTCCGGCCTGGGATACAGCTCTGCTGCTTTATGCTGCAGGGAAAATTCCCGGAGCCTGCTCTCCAAGGTTTTTCCAGCAAAGCGACTACTTCGAGTTAAACGTCTTGATGTGAAAACATCCCTCTGCTGGCAGTAATAGCTGAGGGAGCCTTGCCAGTGTGATTTGTGTGCAGCACCACTGGGACTAAAACTGCCTCCGCTGCTCCTCATGGCACACCACACTCGGGCAGTAATTCAAGGCCTGATTTCCTTTCTTTGGGGGCTCAGGGTTTCAGATGCTTTTCCACATTTTTTACCAGAAGTCTAAGCCCTCAGTAAAAATGAGCATCCAGATTGCTCAACACAAAACCCTAAAGCAAGTTATCAAGACCATCCTGACTATGTCTTGGCTTGTTACTAGAAAATCAACAGCTCCTGCAGATCTCTTGCCAGTAATTAGCCAGTGGACAGCAAACTGCTCCTCCTCAAGCCCTTCCACCACTGCCACTTTCCCACCGAGCTGTCGGCCTCAATCAAGGAAAGCCCCAGTGAGTGGATGAGCCCTGACCTTTGGCCTTGAGGCCATCATGCTCCAGCTCAGGGGGTCTCAGGAGGCTTCCTTCCAGAATGCACACTGGTTTGCATTTTAAATGGCAATTTAAAAACCATGATACAGCTAACACTGAAAACAAGACTTGTTTGAAAGCAATCCCTGTCACACAGCATAACAATGGCATGCCTCAGGGTTTGCCTTGTTTTTTTTTTTTTTAATGTAACGATATCAAACGATCAGCTGACTCTCACGGTGTTATTTCACCTCTCCATATGAAGCAAGCCCATCAGACACACTTTTCTTAATTACTCAGAAATCCCACTGAGATTCATTTATCTCTGGGGTTAAAATATGCCAGGCATTTAATGTACAAACCAAACGATTACATTAAAAGTTTGCCAGAAGGAGTATCAGCCTTTTATAGGTGTAAACTTCCCTGTTTGAACGATTCAGAAAGGTGGCTGTGATATATTCAATTTAATTATTTCTTTCAATGGCTTTATAAATGTCTTCTCTACTATCTACAAGCAGTGTACATCTCGATTATATATGACATGTTTATTTTGAAGCAAAAGCAAATCAATAAAAAGACTCCACTTTTTATTTAATGTCACTGTTGGATGGCTGCACACAACCAAAAACCCCATGAATATAACTTGAGTCATAAAAATCCAAACACCTACTTAACAAAGCACAAAAAATAGATGCCAAGCCTTTGTTTTTTGGAATTAGGTTATAAACCATGCCCCTGCATCTGAAATGCGATGTAGCAGAGCTGGGGGAAAAGGCACGAAGCAGCATCTTCACCCCTCTGCCTCCAGGCATGGTGGCTTTGAATCAAAGTCCAAGAGGAGTCATCCTGCCTCAGAGAACACCTACCAGCTGTCCTCACCCATGGCCCATCATAAGAAAGGAGGAGCTGGGACAAACTGCAGGCTCAAAGTTCAGACTGGGAAATTTTTTTCCTTGCATTTTTATTTTTCAGTTTTTTTATTCCCAATATCATTCGGCCCCTGATCCAGTGTGCAGCCCCGGGGGTTGCCACCTTGTCTGCATTTCTGCTGTGTCTGCTGAGGGTGAGATGTCCCAATGCACAGGCACAAGTAGGACAAAGTCATGATGGAGGACCTCACCCCTCTGGTGATCTTGGCTCCTAAATCCACTTCCTTTAGCAAAGAAAACAAGCACATTTTTGTTCCTCCAAAACACCACTGGAGGAGGCTTGGCTGCCCTGTGTCTCTTGGCCCTTTGGTCCCTGGCTGAGCCTGGCTGGGGCTGAAGCCATTCAGCACGAAGGCAGAGGTGTGGGCTTGGGGACAGCACGGTCACATCCCTATAGCAAGATTGGGCACAGAGTGAGTCTGGGTGCTCCAGGGTGAGGCAGGGGTGGGAGGCACCCATGACACCCTAATCTCACCTGCAGGGGCACTCAGACCACACATGGGTGTCCTCAAGCCCCCTGGGAAATCCAACCTTTCCCAGCCTGTGCATTTTTCACTATCACAGTCCCGTTCATCCCCTACTGCCAGTCTTGGAGTGGTGATTTCTTGCCTCCTGTGGCTTGTCTGGCTGTGGCCACATCCATGGGTGAGATGGACTTCTCTGTCTCAAAGGCCAGGGCAAGGAAAGTGGGGGAGGAGTAACACAGCATCCAGATTAATTCACACTCAGCAGCTGTTGCTAGTATTACTGGTTTCCATCCCGAGAAAGGTAAGCAAAGAAAAGAATTTAAATGGCTTTTGCTTCTTGTACATCTGATTTTTCCACTGTTTGCAGATCCCGTCAATTAATTTCTCCTGAAGAAGAGAAAGTCCTTCTAGATGGTTTTCCAAGGCTTTGTGATTAATATAATGGGAGCCCTGATGGGTGCTGATTTGTTTTAGAGTGTCAGTCTCATTTGCAGGTAACCTGGGGCAGATCCACTCCACTTCACTTTGCTGGGCTGTAGCACAGTCAGGTCTGTTCGAGATGCACTTTGTTACGGCAGAGGTGCCCTCAGGGCACTACAGCAGTTTGCAAGTACTTAGTCACTGCTGCCTCTTAACCCTCCGACCACCAGGATATTTGCATTTTGTAAGTTAAATAAACTGTATTCGGTGGCTGACTGGGGTAAATTGCAATTTCTTTAGCTACTGGATCCTAATTAACCAGGTCTGGGTAAGGCAGATGCACATATCCTGGTAATACTGTCATTGCACGTTGATATTCCAGCTGAGGATCCCGGGGATCTTTATGTGACAGTGCAGGGGACAGGGCAGGGGGCTGGGTCAACAGTGAGTATGAGAGTGTCCCTTTGCAGATGGACACAGGGGCAGAGGGACCCATTGTTGCCTACAGCAGAAGTCTGGGCAGGGCCTGAAAGTTTCCCTAATTTCAGTGCTCTGCTCCCATTTATAGCTCCAGCCTTCTCCTGCTTCCTAGATTCAGAAGTAAATGGGGAATCCATCTATTCATTTTCCCCTGACACCAGAGCACCACAAAACCCCTCTGGTCTCCGGGACACCTAAATGATGCTGTGAGCCTTCTGCAGGGGCTGAGCCAGGGAGCGCTGACCCTTTGACCACACACTGACCCTTCGAACACAGCACCACCCCTGTTGCTGGCAGAGGGGGAGAGGGGCATCTTGGGGGGAAAAGAGGCAAAATAAATGGAAATGAAACAGGGTAAGAAAGCAGCTAAGGCTTGTGTGTGACTAGATCTGCTAGACTGGAGAAGAAAATTGTCCCTGATGTTTTCCAGCGAAAAACAGCTTTTGCACTCAATACATGTTTTCAAGAACATGATTATTTTAATGATTTTTCATTGTCTGAAAAGTTTTGATTGCCAAGAAAGTCCCAAATGTTTCCGTTTTGTAACCTATGGGTTTCTCATGGAGAAACTTGAAAAAAACATCAGCACAGACAAGAAAAGTCCCTAAGTCCATGGGGGAAAAAAAGACCTCCATCAGCCCTGGCTGGAGCCTGGAATCAACCCTGCAGATAGGATCCAGGAACAATTTCCCATCCTATTTGCTCAATTCAGCATCAAGGAAAACTTTTCCCTTGTTCAGGGCTGCAGAGCAGGCTTCCTCCTGCATCCTCACAAGAGGGAGTAGCTGTTACCCCATGTAGAAAAGGGAAGACACGATGACACCGTGTCCTAGGTCAAGGTCAGTCTTCTTCTACACTCCTAGAGAAAATATTGAGAGAGAAGTGGAACCCACTTGTAGCAGGTTTCAACCGATTTTTCTGCTTGAATCACATTTCGATGGAAGTTGGGTCAGGAAAAGCCCAGAAGAGAGGGGCAGTAAAAACTGGGGTCTGTAGCAAATGCTAACGAGAGACAGTGTTAAGAGGATTTAAATGGACAGCTTACACACAAAGTGTTTTAAATCCCATGGTAAATGACAACTGTGTTCCTTTGTGCCTTATTATTAAATCGTGTCGGATTAATCTGACATTAAGTGGTATTTCTGTCTCTCTCCTCTGCCACCCGGATGCATCATTCCCATGAAACACTGTGTTTCACTTGTGCCGCAGCCAGCAGCGTGGGACCAGCTTCTGTTTGCAGAGGTAAGAAGTGGTTTCCTCTTCACTGCTGCTCTCATAGACTGTTTTCCTAGATATTATATGGGGAAAAAAGAAGTCTGCCAAATGGGGGTCTTGACTGTTCGGATTCAGCTTGGCTGCTTCTTCCCAATCAAAATCTGACTATCTTGGAGAAATCGTCTGCTTGTGAAAATTGCATTGTGCTGTTACCAGACAAAATTGTGATGTCTCACCTTGGAGAAGACAACAAATAAGAGATGACCCTCCAGGACACATTTTCTCAGGTGCTCTGGGATGTCTTGGTGTATAAGGAATGACAGGCCTCAGCTGCACATAGAAACAAACAGATCCTTTAAGAAAGTTCACTTTTATTACAGCCACACTGAAGAGGGAAAGGAAGAGCCCTGAGAGCTGTGTTGCTCCTTTGAAAGTGGCCCTAGGACTGTAAACCAAAAGTCATGGATTCTCTGCAAGATTTTCCACTGATCTCAGTCATTTGGACAACTTTCAATTATTCTGTTCTGGACCTTAAAGCTGCACTAAAAATAAAAATAAAAAAAGAAAGTTAAAATAGCAGCAATTCCTGGAAATTCTCCTGAGCTTTCTGGTACAGTCCTAGTAACATGTATCAGGAAACAGAGAATGACTGCATAAAGCATTTGACATTGATTGAATATATAGATTGGTGGTGTCTCAACCCCTGTTTTAATCTTTCCATTACCTATGATATTTTTTTACAGAGAAAGTCTTATTATTTAGAAAACAATTTCTTGCAGCCTTCAAATAGACGAGAAGCTGCAGCATCTTAATGGAAGGTAAATTACTGGTGCTTTCACAGCCAGAGCCATTCCCTGGTCTGATGGAAAGGTTAACCATTTAGCACCTCCTCTGTCTGAACACCACTCTCCATGAACGCGAATTTGGCAGAATTTGTCACAGTGTATTCCATAGAGGGAAAAGGTTCACATTTGCTCTGGGGGGTAGTTATTTCATGCCAATGGGGACTAAATTTTTAACAGCAGGGAAATCCCATATGGGGAGAGCACATGGCAGGGGAACAACTTGCAGGGAGCCAATGGCCCCAGTCCCAGTGACTGCCACCCCTGGGTTGCCAGATGACCACGCAAATTCAGGTGTCCCCACCTCCCTCCCCTGAAGCAAATGAGCAATCACACTTGAGCACCAAAATCGGATTCCAGCCGAGGTGTCTAGGTGGGGAAGGCAATTCCTTTAATCCACTAAGCTACTTTAGTTCCCCGTCTTTATCTGAAACTCACAGACAGAAAGTGTCACTGGGAACTTGATGGACTTAACTACTTAATGCAATCAGCATTTCTGGGTGCAAATTGGGGTCTCTTGGTTACCTTGCTTAAGAGGGAAACAGCCAAAAAAAGAGAAAAAGGTTCTATTACAACACTCTGTTGGATGTTGGAGGCACCGTTTTGGAACCAAGTCCTCATCAGACAATCTGTGCAGGTCAAAAAAGCATCCCAGCATAGGATGGGGAGGACAGAGTGGTGTGGGGTGTTTAGTCTGAAAACGGCTGCAAGCCTGGAAGTCTGTCTGCTTTTATAAGCCAAGAAAATTCAACACAAATGCTAAAAAATGTGGAGCTGATTAAAACCATCGGACTGCCAGCAGACACCGTGTGACATGTTGATTTTCCTGTCTCTCCCTGTTATTTGGTAAACAACAGAGGCTTCCCACACCTCCACCCTGAATCCAGCTGTCACAGATCCAATATCGGGGGTGCACCAGCATTGCAGCACTTGGATGACTGCGAGCAGCACGATGCATAATGAAAGTCACGTTTGGCATCAGGCTTTTAAAGCTCCCCCCAGATCTTACTGTGCTTAGATTTTGGCATGGAAGAGCTCTTCTGGCAAGAGGGAATGCTAAAACTCAACTCTAGCTCTTCCTGTGGGTGGGCAGCAGGTGTGAGGCTCAGGCGACCCCTCCGTCCATGCAGTTTGCTTGTGCCATCTCAGCCCAAAATTTCCACACAAAAGTCACAGAGGGACTAAGGAGTATTTGGGAAAGGATGAGGAGCTGGCACTGAATGGAGTGTGGGGGGGCTCTCAGCTGAAACTGCTGCAGCAGCACGCTGACCCCAGGGCTGAGCCTTGGGATGCCTCTTTCCCACCCCAGGCCCCTGCTCAAAGGCATCTCAAAACCTTGAGCCAACGTCCCAAAGCCCCCCTTTCCCACCCCCACCACACCAGTCAGCTTGATACAGAACTTAAAATGCTTCATTACCCTTCATGAGGTTATTAAAGGCAATAAAGTAGGGGACTCTAGGGGAGGAAGGTTACTTCCAGTGCCACTAAAGCAGGGAGGGGTGTAACAGCTGAACAAAGTGCCCTCTTGTAAGGCTTTGAAAGTCAAAGGCAGGGGCACCAGGAAGATTTGTTGTTATATTTGCCTTTGTAATCCACTCAGGCATTTTATTCCCTAAGAGTCCATTCTACATTTTGCTCTGACACCCTGACCACGTCCCAGGACTCTGAATTTGCCCTTTTCACTTGCAGGATCAGGAGATGGCTGCACTTTGGTAGCTTCACCCTTGCCTGTGTTTTACTGGGGAACAGAATTCTGCCTCTATGTCCATCAAGTCCATTTCCAAACAGTAGTCATTACCCAGAGTTTCCCTTCATCCATATCTCCTTACTTCTTTTTCCATACACACTCAGTCCTGGGGCTTTTGTCCTACTATATTTTCCCTCTCATTCTTTTTCCTCTGAAATTGACCATTTTTGAAGTTTCTGGCTCTTCTCTCACCCTTGGGTCAGGCCTTTGTTCTTCCCTGGGTGACAGCTGCTAGCCTAAGACATAGCAGAGGAGACAGGACAGTGCCCTGGGGAAGAGCCCACAGCCACTTGGAGAACAATTTCCTATTTGTGCAGCCCCAAGCCCAGCTCCAGACCTGAGGACAGCACAGCTCTCCCTGTGTTTCTCTCATCATCCTTACAGGGGTCTCCAGATGTTTCCAAACCTCATGGCTTTTATGATCATCCCTCCAAAACTGAGATGCACCACAATTTAGAGGGGGTTCATTCCACAACCCATCCCTGGGGATGCGGGACACTGCTGACTGATGGTTAATGGCAACAGCCACGTCGGTGAGAACCAGGAGTAAATTGAAGGCCCCCTTGAAAACAGGGGAAACAGATACTCAGAAGGCTCACACTCCTCATCATTAACTTCAGAATGTAAATGCCTGATAATTCCTCATTTTATTGCCCAGCCTCACTCTCAGTGTCAGGGGATCCTGCAGAGATGCTTCATACATCAGCTCTGAAGGTCACAGCAGCAGTGGGAGCACACCCAAACAGGAGAGGGGAAAGGGAGAAGGGGACCACTGTTGCAGTGGTTGGGCTGTGGTTGGAAACAAAGGAGTGTCCTGAGCAACTGAGAAAATGAAATATCAGGGTCTGACAGCAAAGAGGGAAAGGGGGAGACCCATCCTGGACAAACAGGACTACTGGAGTTGAAGATTATCCTCAGCTAGATTCCTGATCATGGTGTTCAGATTTTTATCAGTGAAAAAACACAGCATTTTTTCACTTAGAAAGAGTCTTGTGAAAGACAATTCCCTGAATCCAATATGACTTTGTTGGGAGCTAGGTCTGTCCTGGAAAGCAAGTTATTTTTGTCTGTGTAGATTTTTACTACCTGATGAACAGAAATTTAACAATATCTGCTCTATAATTTTCTAACTCTCGCCCTTCTTTTTTCAAACATTTGTTTGTACTCTTGTCACTTGCTTTTCCTTTTCATCTTTCCTTCCCTCTGTTCCCAAGCACTGTCCCTGTTCAGACCCAGCTGATAGTGGTTAGGACCAGAGGTTGGGATGTGGTGGTGAGCTGGGAGGGGTGAGGTTTTGCACTCTCTGACTTTGTCACTTAGACGTCCACACTGAAGCTCCCACTCACTTGGGATCTAACTCCTTCTGTACACAAAGGATCCTGCAAGAATAACACTCATAAGGAGATTTTACTGAGGACATCACATGGACAAGTTTGTGGTGTTGTGTCTAGAAGGTTCCTGCACTTACTGCAGCAGCTCAGCCGGCCTCTGCTGCAGAAGGAGGGACCTGGTATTGCTCATGGAAGAAGGGTCGATGGAAAGAAAGAGCCTGGAAGACACAGGACATGGAGTAGGTCCCACAACCCACAATGTGAAGGAGTGGCTTACTGGACCTTGATGCACAGCAGGGAGCAACTCTGCTGGTAGTATTAAAGCTGGATTTACAATGCAAAGGCTTAACTAGTGCACTGTATTTCCATGCAAATGGATTCCTATGAATGCATGTAGGAAAAACAGCAGCATGGATGAGTGGAGCGGAGCTGAGGCAGGCAGGTGCATCCAGCATGAGCAATTTACTGCGTTAGTTGGGAGACCAGTGGAAGCTCCTCTCATGTTCTCTTAATGTCTAGAGTTTTGCTAAATAAGCATAGAAAACATGCATATTTATTCTAACCTTTAGCAGAGCATATCAAGGATAGGTCAAATATATCTTTGAAGACAGCATGACCACAGCAGTATTCCTTGGGGATCTGAGTAATACAAAGGCACCTCCAAGTTTTCCACTTAACAGACCTCTGTATATCATCACAGACACTTGTCCACACTTGAAATGTGTCTGTTTAATAACCATGAAGCAACTGGAAATAATAAATGAGAAAATGTCTGACTAGAGCAATATTAATTATTTGTAACAAAACCAATGTTTGCACTGCAGCCAATATGATGTTGTACGAGTAAGATTAGCTTCGGTTACTGCATTGAAAGGTCAGTATGAAATGAGGGGTAGGAAACATCTCTGGTTTGTGAACATGTGCTGTAGACAGTCAGGAGTGAGTTATTACAGCCCTCATCCTGATGTTTAAAAAAGCACAGGGGTATGTTATTCTAATCACTCACTTACCATTTATGCATTTCAGCTCATACTGACCAAACAGAAATCATGTGCACGTGTACAGACTGTTATTGATTAGCAGCTAAGGCCCATTCCCAAAAAGACCACAGGCACAGAGAGACTCTGCAGCTGTGCCTACAACCAGGATAACGTCTTGGCTGGGAACAAACCTCCATTATCCTTGAGGAATAAAATATGCACAGTAATCAGGCAAGGGAGATGTCCAATGTACAGTTAATTTTGGTGAGGCATATTGATCATTTTGCAGTAGTAATGAAGCGAGGCAATATTTAGAGGTCTCCAAGGCTTTGCTAATCAAGAAGGTTTTGCCTTGGTGCTTCAATGTGATGCATTAGAGACAACATAGACAACACAGAGAAACCAGTCCACAGACCACTAAGCAATGATCTGTGCTATGACCACATTCCCTAAGTGCAAGACTCTTATCAGTATTCAAGTGTGCCTAGCAAAAGACCACGAAAGAAACCTGTGAGATGTCAAAGGCTGGTCACAGAGGAGTCAGGCACACAAGGATTTTGTCTCGTCTAGACACACCCAGGCTTTGCCAAGGGGGTGTGTGCCATATATTAAACATGAAGCCAGCAAGAACTCAGGCAAGGTAAAACCCTAACATCAAAAATACAGGTATGCATGAATGCATTTTTGTCATATTGCCACTTTCATGTTATAAATTCTCTGCCTAGTCCTTTTTGAGATCGTTTCAGACAAAACAAATGTAATCACACACTGAGTGTGATATTCAGATCATGGGATACAGGCACACACAGAGTCAACACCTCTGAGCAGGGTATAAGGGTGGAAGTTGGTCTCACGAGGGACAGGGACTGCTGGGAAAGTGACTCTAGTGACAGACCGATATCCTTTCTGAATTACTAACACCAGACGTTCAAGGACAAATTATTTCTTTCCAACCTTTCTTTTCATGGAATCTTTCTCTTCTCCCAAAAGATGTAATGTGTGTGTTAAAAGGGAGCTCAAGGCAGTAGGTAACTTCTCGTGCAGGGAATCATAATGCCTTCCAAAACAAATGTTTAATATTAAGTATGGGCACCTTGCTCCGTGGCTAAAACCCGAGCACTCATTGCTAAAAATGCTGTGAAGCACAAGGGCATTCTGGTCACACTGCCTTTTACTGTGGCATCAAATTGTATCAAGCAGAAGGTTTATCCAGCTCATTAATATGAAGAGATTTTTGATCTTGTTTGTCTTTTTAGGATAAGCAGATGACATTAGAGTTTGCGTCAGATTCTGCCTTCCTGATCAGCAGAACCTGCCTCCTACAGATAAGTGTGACAAGTTTAATTTATGCCACAACAGAACAGTGATGAAAAACACTGAATCTAAATAAGATTTTTGACAAAGCTTTCTTACCAGAAGAGGGAAGAGCACAGTAATTCATACACACACGTACACTCAGTCATACATACACAGCCACTGAATCCCATGACATTATTAATGGAGATGTTTGTCTTTGTTATTTTTAATGCCTAAAATATCTTTTTTGTAGGATGGCTAACTTTAATGTCATATTGGCCTCAGATTTCCCCCTGAGGGAACTTGCAATCTGTATTAACAACCCAGTTCAACAGAGAGGCCCATTTAACACTCTTATTAGCTCAGTACAAAGATTAATTAAGCAATGATCTCTTCCAAACAGCTCCTCATCAGTGGTTAATAACATGTTTGTTAGTTAACTTCCTAAGGCTAGATCTATGATGGGGAATGTTCTAGTGTGCTGGTTAACTGTTTTAGCAATTGTTAAAGGTTTTATTGTCAATATAAATTGTGCTTCAAGATTTGTTACAGGAGCAGTGTTCATAAATTGTTAACTGGAAAAAAAAAAAAGTAAATTTAACCGTGCAGATAGAAAGTCAGTCATTTAACCAGTGGGGGTCTAAGACTCAATTAGAAAGAAGACTATACTGAAGACAACTATATTTCTAAAATGGTCTTTGCAATATTCTTTACAACGTATTTTTAAATATGCCTAAGACTTCTTCTGGCTTTTTGAATGTTTTTGTTTACGATAGCTTTCTATTGCCATCTAATAAGCCTTCCATGACCCTTTTTCATGACTCCTTTTCCAGCAAGCTTCTGTGAAGCTGCCAGCCCACAAACAGCAGCACAGCCAACAGCGGAGGGATGGAGCTGGCCAGTGGCAACAGCTAAGAAATAATCGGGATCAGGCTATATATTGCTCTGTCCACCACTAATCCGGGTCAAAAGCTGCATGAAATTTAATTTTGTAAGCCTGGAAAGAAACTTTCCCAGCTCTTGATCAATGAATCACAAAGCTACCCGAGTCTTGAGAAAGGAAGAGGAAAAAAACCCCCAACAATTCAAATTAATTTAGGGTTACATTGATTTCTCCTCCATCCCTTTATGGGACCATGTCAGCATTTATCAGATTAATGTCTCCAGATAAAATATTTCTTTTGTAGCTGTGGACCTTGTGCTTTTGTGCCGTGCTTAGAAACAGTGACACCACGTAAATCCTCCTAAAGATGCTGATTGCAAACATGTTTAGGATACCCCTGCCCACAGGCGGCCTGAGCTGTGACAGCCCCATGGGGCCATTGTAAACATGTTAATGCTCCTCACCGGAGCTGTGCAAGGCCAGGAGCAGCACATGGAGCCCACAGCCCCTCCATGGCAGCAAGACCACCACAGGGGCACTCCACAGGCTTTTGATGATGGCAGTAACTCCACTGCCTGTGTCCCATGGCCAGATCAGACAAATCACCCTCTGGAAACTGTAGTAAATATATATATATATGTATTCCAGTAACAATCAGGGACAAAAGCCAAGAAAACTCCTGCTCTTTAACTAATATTCCATTTTTGATACGGAAATCAATACTGCAGTGATTAGGTACTTTTAGAGCAACACAAAATACTTCTAAAGAAAAAAATAACCCTGCATGATAAATCCTCCTCTGCTGTTCTCGGATGAAGAGCTGAAAACCAATTTCTACGGTTCAGAAGCAAGCAGGGAAGGAAAACATCTTTCCAGATATTGGATTTATCACTTCGGTAGTACATCAATTTTATCATGTCATTCTCTTCACACTTCACATTGGTTTATACAGGTGAAAATTAGAGTTGAATCTCCCATACATAAATGTGATCTTTCCTTTCTATCCAGATGTGCATGGCTGAGCCGAGCCTGGAACTGATATATGCCTGTTGCCAGAAAAAAAAGTCTGACTCAAACTCTCTATCCAGTTGCCTTATTTATTCACTAACCAATACATCTTGTTATAGGCTCCAGCAATTTAAGCAAAATCAGGCTGATTTATGCTCTTATGGTATTTGAGCAGTACTAAATTGCTTTTCCTAAAACAGTGCTGAAATGGGACCCTAATTTGAGCGTTTCCTTACAAACAAATCTTGTGGTTATGTAGCCCTCCCATGATGACGTTTCAATGTAGATGGTGATGCCATTGGTCCTGTGTTCCAGGAAAAGGCTCATGTGTCCATTCAAACCTGTACAACAAACAGAACAACTCTGTTTTTCACAGGTTTAGAAATGTTTTAAAAGCACTTCTTATCACTTTTTTTTTTTTTAAACTTCCGATCTGCTAAGATTCCATGCTTCCACTTGGGCCAGAGGATGCCATGATTTACACCAAGCTGTCATCAGGCAGCACTCCCATTTTTTATGTGTAGTTATGAATGCAGCATTAACTAGAATAAACAACAGGACAGGATTGTGCATCACACACTGCAAGCACTTTGGACTCTACTGATGAATAGGCAAGGCCATCTTCATAATTTGTGCACTAAGAAAGAAAAAAAAGTAGGTGAGATTATAGCAATAAAAATGGAAATTAAAGGCATGAATATAGCAAATAGATTATGCTATCATTCCAGAGCAGACAGCAGAGAAGTCACAGTTGCCCATTTATGTTTTGACAGTTCATGCATCAGATGAGATTTTCAAAGAGGGGTACCACTGTTTGGGGAAGTGAGGAGCAGAATAGTTGCTGCTAAGTGTGAATTTAACAGTGCATTTATTATTTGCACAACTTGCTTTTGGATAAGCTGGCAAAAGAAGCCATTTCCCTAAAGAAAAAAAAAATAGAAATTCAGATCATGCAGGAAAGATGTCACAGTCAGGCGTGTTATCTGTCAATTTATTTCTCTCTTACAGTGGTCCCAACCAGACACCTCAAAGGGAAATTCAAAAGCCATCAGACAGTCTCCTATTTTCTACCAGAGTTAGACACAGGCTGACATAGCCTGCTCAGCAGCTCTTACAGTCTCCAAAGATGAGCAGTTTAAGCCCACACATACGACACCATGAAAGATTCAAACTTGCCCAGGATGGTTCCCAAGTGCAGGAACGTGACTGTCTGAGTCTGAATGACTGTGTGATGGAACCTGGCCATCCCAACATGAATTTTTCCCAATGAAATGCCCTGTGTGATTTGGCAGCTCTGTCAGGGGCTTTTCCCAACAGGCAGCTATCCCATTTCAGGAGTTAGGACAGCTTGCTCACACAGAAACAAACTGCTGGATACCAGGAGCTCCCAGTGCCTGACAGCCTTCCCCACTGTGTAAAAATTCATGTAATAGAAGCTGGTTTAGACCCAGTCATAGTTTACCTCCCAGAAAGAGCTGTATATGCTCACAGCATGCTTAAGCCTTTTGACAATTTTGGTAAGTTTTAGCTTCTTCCAAGTTCTACACCTCAAACTCTAAACCTAATTAGGAACTGTGAGGGAAACAAGAATTTCTATTTTATTGTACAGCCCCGCCACCCTTCAATTTAACTGAATTTTGACTGAACTTTACCACAAGGAGCAGGAAAAAAGTATCTTCCATGTTCCTTTTTCTGGACCACTACTTCACATAATTTAATAATATCTATTATTACTCCTTTCTAAGGGCACAGTCCCAAGAGTTTTAATATATTTGATGTAAGATCTTACATGCCTTCCCCAAGTTCTCACCTGCTTTGCAATAACCTTTCTTGCATTAGGAACCTACTCATAGTGCAGTTTCTACCTCTGCATACATCTTTTTTTCCCTGTGTATTCTTCTATTTTTGACTTTACACACATCTCTCTACATCAGATTGAATGTAGGTGAACTATAGATTTCCTTCTGGAAATACCACTGATAACACAAACTTATGGCACTACAAGGTATAGACATAGATGAAATTTTCTGCTTCAGTGATATGTCAATATGGTGGGTTGACCCAGGCTGGACACCAGGTGCCCACCAAAGCCACTCTGTTCACTTCCCCCAGCTGGACAGGGGAGAGAAAGTACAATGAAAGGCTTGTGCGTCAAGATAGGGACAGAGAGAGATCACTCACCAATTACTGTCATGGGCAAAAAGACAAGTTGGGGAAATTTTATTTAACTTACTATCAGAGTAGAGTAATGAGAAATAAAACCCAAGTCTTAAAACACCTTCCCCTGCACCCATGGGCTGCACCAGGGGCTGCAGGGGAATCTCAGCTCCAGCGCCTGGAGCATCTCCTGCCCCTCCTTCTCCACTGACCTGGGTGTGTATCACATATTCTCACTTCTCTCTCCATCTACAATGGCACAGTTTTCTTCCTCCCCCTTCTTAACTCTGTTATCCCAGAGGTGCTCCCACTGTCACTGCTGGGCTCAGCCTTGGCCAGCAGAGGGTCTGTCCTGGAGCCAGCTGGCATTGGCTCTGCTGGATATGGGGGAAGCTTCTGGCTGCTTCTCACAGAACCCATCCCTGTAGGCCCCTGTGACCAAACCCATGCCGTGCAAACCAAACAGAGTCACTTTGGACATCTCGGTGCTGACTGGCAGGACTTGAAATGAGCTAAATGAATGGGCCACATGGCAGCAAACGCATGTCTTTGGGTTTCCCTCCAGTTGTAAATGCGATTTGCAAATTTTCTCATCTTGCTTCTCAGTTAGTTCCTTTCCAAATCACAAATGTACAGGGAGATCACCCACTGTGAGCTGTTTGTGATGAGACGTGATCATTTAATCCTCTATTTTACCTTCTGTTTCCTCGTTAATTTTAAATTCATGTCATTTCTTTATTTTTCACTCACTACAGCTTAGTTTTTTCCTACTAACCTTGTGCAAGACATTTCAGAAGTCCTCTGAAACCTCTTGCTAGCACATTTTCTGTGAGCATGCAAGGCACAGATGTAGGCACGATGTCTAAGACAGAGCCAGCTGCGTGTTTCATGCTGGCACAAAGCACCTTTGCAGCTCAGAGAGGAAGTAAATCTTGTGTGCGCCTATTCAGGTCCCAGTAGCCATCTTAAAAGTACATATGAGCAGCTTAGGCCCACCTGTTCTTTTGCTGACCTTCAGTTTTTCCTTCCCATTTCTCACTTTCTCAGTTTTTCAGAAGACAGAATTCATATTCCATGCTTCTCCTCATTTCCAGGGCTCCTTGTGTCTGTAGGTTGAATCCTACTGCTTCTGAAAGCACAGGGAAGCAGACCAGGGCAGACCAGGTGAGAATCTGGTACTGCAGGGAGTAGTAAAACCACTCCTCTCCCTGCTGGAAACACCCATCTGGAGCCATGCTACAGCCACACAGCCTGGTTCCCGAGCTGTTTCACCAGTGCTTCTTGTGCTCAGTTAGCACACCTAGATCCTTCTGCCTCCATCATTCTGATCTCCTGGCTACCAGGAGTGTGAAGGCACACTCCCAGGCTGAAAACTACAACCTGTGCTACTCAAATTGTGCCCCATTTCTGTTATTCCCTTCCTTGAGTACTTTCCGTGCAGTGCCCCAAGCACTCCTCTTACCCATAATATACCCAAACAATGAATTGAATCATTAAGTCAATGAGAAAGAACATTTTCCATTCCACAAAAAGCTGCAAGCTTTCTTAAAACCCTTATCCAAAACCCATTGCTTCAGTCTTCCCTTGGTTAGGAACTGCATGCTTGCAACCATCACAAACCTTTCACACGTGAACATACACGTAAAATCTGGCAGCACATTGCTCTGTGCCTCAGCAGTTTGTACTAACATGTCTTCTGACACTTCAGTCTTTATAGGTAATTCCTCAACTTCATCACTAAGGAAAGGAAGCAAGCCTGTGCTAGATGCATCCCCAGCAGTGAAAGCAGGTATTATGAAATTAAGCGTTCCCAGAAGATGTTTATCTTCCCTCTTTCATCAGTGGATCCCTGCTGATAGGGCAGAGGCAATAATACTGGCTGTTCAGTACAAAAACAGTCTTCTTCCATAAAACTCTAGGCATTTGGCCACTAAATACTATTTTAGCACTTGTCTCTTCCACATGATTGATCTCCTTTATTGAGTTTGATAGGACAAATTTTCAAATTTTCTGGAGGCTAGTTGTTGAAGAAACTCCTCACGTCTTGATGTTTGGTCACACTGCTTTACTTTGGAGTTTAGGGCTTTGTTTAGAGCCTTTTATTATTATTTTAACAGTTCATTTGCCGTTCTCAAGCTGTTTCCTGAAATTGCATCCAAAAAACCTTGGACACCCACACTGCCCACAATCCCTTACTTATGTTACAATGTGTGCACTGAGACCAAGCATTTGGTACCATCTCCTTGGGCCTCCAATTGGCATTAAAACAAAGATCTTTACAGTAAAAACAGCTGCTTTGTAAAAGGACCCTTTGGAAAACAGACTTTGACTGCTACTGCAAAACAAGAGGTTCCTGAACTCTTTTAGCTGGTAGCAAATGTTGGAATTGAACACACAGGCTGTGTCCTGCCCCGTAGAGGCAAAACAGCTCCAGCCAGCCTGTTCCCTGCCGAAGGGCATCCCTACAGCAGAATAGGAAGAACACAACTGCGTCAAGGCAATTCAAATAAAAGCCTTAATTTAGCAAAATTGTTTAAACTCTGCCTTTTGAGTACACTGTGCAGATGGCCCACTGTCAAAATCCCTATCTCCCTCTACTAGCTGAAGCAGCAATAGCCCTAAAGTACTCTGAGATAATGAATGTGACACTACCCCAAGATACAGGTCACAGTCCCATTTGTGTCTCGAGGCTGTAAAAATCTGCTCTGCCTGCGACTCTGTTCCGGCTGCAGGAGCTGGGCCCAGCATTTCACCGGGACAAAAGCCTGGCTCCTCCACCAGCACAGGCACAGCTCGTTGTTCTGCAGCGCCACGTGCCAGCGGCACCTCAGGGATGCTTAAAACTAATTTATCATCCAACTAGGCACAGCATGGGCTTAGCAGCCGAGAGGGCAGACATCTCTAATCTGGTTCAGGCACCGCTTTAAAGCTGCTGCCACAGCTTAAAAGGAGAAACTGAGTAGGGAGAGATGCTTCTCTGTGTTTTCACACTTGAAGCCGGAGCACAAAAGGGCACCCAAGGCACACGTTCAGCCCCACTGCCTGAAATATTACAGGTCCTGTGTACCCTACTGAAGCCTTGCAAAATGTGAAATGGACTAAAATTATTCCACCCACTCTTTTTCCACACCAAATCAAGCTAGGAAGAAATGGGGAGAAAGGAAGAGATGCAAGAGGACCCATCAGAGGAATGATGAGCAACACAGGGAAGGTGTGCAAGGTCCTAAGATAGGAGGTCCTAAAGCAAGGTCTGCAATTCAGACAAGTTTCATGCCTTTTTCTGATATTGGGATGTGGGCAATTCTCCTTTTCTTAAAGCTATTGTAAAATTACCTGATGACAGTTTTTAACTTTAATTACTTGAAAACTAAACATTACTTTTAGTTAAAATGATGGACACCAAAATACTCATACACAGGAACTTTACACTTACTGGGCTCTACCTGTACAGTAATTCCTGCCTGATGGGAAATTATTGAAAAAAAATCTTAGTGCTTCCCGTAGGCTGCCAGTACTGTAACATACTCCTGCAGTTATAAGTGCTGCAAATTGAATTAAAACAAAGGTGTGTAAGAGGCAATTTCAGCACTGTTCTTTGTATAATCCCAACAAATGACGATACAGGTCAGCACTGGCTTTGAAGGGACACTATCATTCCAGGAGATACTCATAGTAGCCCATCAGACCTACTTTAGTTTGTATTTCCTAGGGTAATGTGAAATATTCTTCTCCAAACTAAGTGCACATACACACCTTGACTGTTTTACAGGAAGAGCATTTAAAGCACAGTGCAATTAAATGCCACACCATTAATCTATTTTGTGTACTGTGGTCTTAGATAAGGCTGTTTCTAGCTATCAAACATTTTTATGTCTTTTAGAGACAGAGGTTAAAATAGGTTTTAGCATAATTGGTAGCAATGATCTAATACTTTCAGCCTAAAGGCAGCATTATTGTAGCTATAAAACAAGTGAGAACATTTAAATGCTGAATAGAATTGGTTTGTTAACTCTTGCTCAGGAACTACAGTGTTTAAGACACATTATTTTTTTATAAGCGTATATAAAATCACCAATGACATTAAAAATAATAGTTAGCAAGCTAAAGATGTCCAGCAAGCGAAAAACATAAAATAAAGTTTTGCCTGAGTCGCACAGTTTAATAAGAATAAAAAAATGGCAGAGATTTCTCACGTCATTTATATTTGATACGAGTACTATACATTGCTATGTGGGCACTTAAAAAAATACATTAAAAACAGAAATAAAAACTCCCTCATGTCTTCTTCAACAATTCTTCAAACATAGTGTACGAACATCTTACTGAACCCTTAGGTATCAAGGGACCACCTCAGCTGCTGCTCATATGACTTCCCCTTAAGGCTCTTCATCATTGCCCTCCTTTGGACATTCTCTGACAGCTCCATGTCTTTCTTATACTGTGGCACCCAAACTGCCCCCAGCACTCGAGGTGAGGCTGCCCCAGTGCAGAGCAGAGGGGACAATCCCCTCCCTTGCCCGGCTGGCGATGCTGTGCCTGATGCACCCCAGGACACGCTTGGCCCTCCTGGCTGCCAGGACACTGCTGACTCAGATTCAAATCATCATGGACCAGGACTCCCCCGATCTCCTTCCAGCATCTCATGCCCCAATCTGTACAAACATCCAGGGCTGTTTCATCCCACGTGCAGAATCCGGTACTTGCCCTTCGTATGGTTGGTGATTGCCCATCTCTAATTTATTGAGGTCTCTCTTCAGGGCCCCTCTGCCTTCCAGGGAATCAAGAGCTCCTCCCAATTTGCTATCACTAGCAAGCTCACATAGCCCTGAATGAAGAAGAGCACAGGGCTGAGGATGGAGCCCTGTGGAACCCCACTAGTGACAGGTCACCACTCTGATGTCACCCCATTCACTGTAACCCTGTGTACCTGACCCATGAGCCAGCTGCTCACCCATCACATGATGTGTTTATCCAGCTGTGTGCCAGACATTTTATCCAGAAGCATATTCGAGAGACAGTATAAAAAGCTTCACCGAAATCCAAAAAGATTACATGAACTGGCTTCCCTTGATCAACCAGGTGGGTTACCTTGCAGAAGGAAATCAGGTTTGAAAAGCAGGTTCCCACACAAAGCTGTGCTGGCTGTGACGAATGACTGCGTTGTCCTTCAGGTGTTTCTCAATATGCACTAGTTAGTCCATTTTGAAAGCAGCCAGCATATCCAATATGCAGTTGGTCTCATAAATATAGATACCTAAAACTGCTCATAAATCTTCTTGAAGTGGTTGTTTTTGTTTTTTTTAACTTTCATCAACAAGAAAGGAAGCCTTAACTGACTGGACTAGGTTTTCATGTCCAGAAATTACATTAAACGAAACCTATGTTAAAGATGGAAAAGAGCTAGAGTTTGGTCCCAATCCACACCAGAGGCTACTGTGATAAGAAAGGGATTTGGAAAAAAGAAGGCAAACAGATTCCCAGCTATGTAACAAATTCAAGATGTGTATTGAGGGACCAAAGTGGTGGTGGAAATACCCATTCATAAATAAGGAAGAAGATACACAGATGGTTTTCCTCAGTTTAATATCAGTTGATGTTATAAACTGCTAAACCCAGACATCTTCACATTATTACACTTGATGCACCATAAAACAGGTTTATGTTACAGTGTAAGGTTTAATATTACAAAAGTTGCAGACCTTCACAGAGAAGCCTTAATTTTTTACTCCTATTCACATCTAAACCCAATATTCTTAACTGTGTACAAATGGAGTATTTCCTTCCATCTTCTACAACCACCAGTTCTAAACAGCAACACCAACACTGGTAGTGAGAAATCAACTAGGAAGTGCCACTACAGCCATTTCTTCAAGTCACACACACTTCCTGCTGGAGAGCTGGCTGTGGAATTTTGCTGTCCTCTGTCTTCTCCTGCCCGGGAACTTGGCACACAGTCTTTCGTTTGAATAACCGTAGGCTCAACCGTAACAAGTCACTGTCCATTGCTGCAGAATTTGTGTAAGTTTGCTTCGTTGCACCCTGTTGAAATTAGAAATTAAATTAAAAAAAGGAAGAACTGAAAACAACGTCTTGTAACACCAAATTAACCTCACGTATCTCAGTAATTGGAGGTTTAATCATACTTATCATAGCACTAGAAAAGACTTGGAGAATTAATGATTTTTCTACTAGCATACAAGAAGTTCAAATTAAAACTTGGATTCTTACAATTCTTATAAAAGTACATGGAATCTTAAGCAGGAAAGTTATTCAACAATTACCTCTGAAACCATATTTTACCTAATTATTTTATTATGTATTCTTTAAATATAGAAAATGTATCTCCAGAATTTAAACCCCCAAATGATAAGAAACAGGACCTAGCTCTAGTCTCAAACATCAATTCATCTCTCATTCTACCTAAAAAATAAACACCCTACAACCTCTCTAAATAAAAGTGTTTCTTATTCAAAGGACTAGACCTGCTTCAGAACAACAAACACAAAAATTATCTCCCAAGAGAAATGCTCTGCTTAGGGGAATCTGTGCTTCCACACTTTGACCAAGCACTGTAAGCAGACCACTTGCCTTTTCATTCTTCATGAGCTGCTTACGGATTGCAGAATCCCTGCGGAAGCAAAGTGCTTTGCAGCAAGGACCCAGATTGCTGAGAAGACCTGCTCTCTCTTCTTTTCGTCGAAGTGCAGCCATGTTCAGTGCTCCCAGTTCATGTTCAAAAAGGTTTTCTGCATCTAGAAAGAATTGAGATTTGCAGAGATCAACATGTATGGTATTTTTGAACAGCAACATACAGTAATATCAAAGTTTTCCTATTTGTATTTCTGCCTTCTAAACAACATCAAGGTTTGGAAAAAAAAGAGTATTTGAGTTTATAAAATAACATGAATAAATCCTTCACCATTTGAAGGGAAGGATGGATACCATGGATACCCTCGTATTTAGTTTCAGCACTGGAAAGCAATATTGAGACAGCAATCACTGGGAAGCCTAAAAATCAAGTGACAGCTTTGGACAGAAGACGGGGTATGATTTATGGTCAGATGTGTGATGGACAACAGCTGTTTGTTTACCACTTGCATTAATCATAAAGTACCTAAGTTCCACTTCTTTGCAAGACAGCAGGTAACCCTGCCAGCATCAACACTGTTTTTGCATGGCTATGCAAAAGTGAAATACAACTATCTAGAATAATTCTTTCATTTGTGGTGGATGAACCTGGAGAACAAGTCAGCAGATGCCAAAGGACTATCCCTTCCTACCAGCTCACCTAAAGCATTTAACAGTAGTCAAGGTGACAGGACCAGTCCTTCAATACGTTTACCGTAAGAAACAATGTGCAGAAAAAACACTTTTAGAAAAGATGGATTCTGAGGTGAATCTTGTTCTGCAACAAGTCTGCTGCTATGAAATGCAAAGACAAAAAGAGCACACAGCGGTGGACCCACAGCTCATTGATTTATAGCCCTTTTACAACAAATAGGAAGATTATCATGTAATAGAAAAAAAGCTGGAAACTTATGTGGCTGAGTCCAATCCAGCTGCCTCTATACAGTAAAGCTGGGTGTTCAGCAGAGAATTTAACACCTCACTCAAGATGCCAAAAACCCTGGGGAAAACACAGCATCTAAAAGCAAACACTGCTAAAGCAGTTTGGCAGTATGAACGCAGAAGAGGACAAAGATGCATTTTTTTAAACCACTCAGAACTTGGATGAAGCTCAGTAGTTTTTATACAAGTTTTTAAACAAGGTGAAAAGAAACAAGGAAGTTACATGAAACGAAGGGCAGGTTAAAGAGAGCAGCACTGAAGTCAAAGACAACCTCAACGGACAATCAAAAAATGGAAATAAGTGTCAAGACACAAAAAGGCCACTTCAAAGGTAACATGGACAGCTTGCAGAGTCTTCTCAGGTGTCAGATGCTTGCTGAGCATATCTGGCAAGTAAGCATGTCCATATCCTTAAAGGAACAATTGCATGTAATAGAGGGCAAGTCAGCTACAAATCTCAATACCATCACATACTACAGATTTTTGTTTCCAAAGAAAAAATAATTTAAAAAGCACACCCTGAAACAAGGTATCATTTCCTTTCTTTCTGTATTTAATAGTATTACCAGAATTTTTTCAATTTGTTCCTACTCAAGAACAAAGAAGGGAACACCAACCTCAGGAATAAGACAGGGAGACAAATAATACCACCACTAAGTAAAAAGTGAAAATTCTACTTTTTCACTGCTACATACATTGAACACATCTAGCTCAGATTCATTCAGTTTTCAGGGCACCCTAAGTGTGCCTTTCTTTAGAATAGATGTGCTGTGGCTGTGTAATCTCTACACAGAGAACATTCACTTGGCAGATTGCACAGGAAGTGCATACACTTGAAAGCCTACTGGCAGTGTAGGAACTGATGTGTGAGAGACTGCATACACCAAAGGGAAATCAAGAGAGGCACTTTAAATCCCCCTTCCTCTCCAGAGCAAAGTTCTGCTGAATCCAAGTACACTTAAGACAGTCCAGAGGCAGTGCTGGAGAGCCTCCTATTATCACTAAGGACTCTGTTTCTAGGGAAGCATGCAAGGATTGCTGAGATTATTTTGGGTATCATTTTAAACAGCCAGGTGGAGTGATCCTGCAGTGCAGTTGCTGTTGCAAGGAATCCCTGGTAAGAAGTGTTGAAGCATACAGCAAAATTAGAGCTCATAGGGAGAGAGACATAGCTCATACCTTTACTGTATCAGTTTGTATACTCAGGAAGACACATTATTTTATCTGACTCAAAAAAAAAAAAAAGAAAAAATAGGAGCAGTAGTAACAGCTCACGATTAATATAATTACATTATTTAAATGGCTCAAGCAAAGAGTGACATTGATGGAGATTAGCACAGGTAAGAGAAATCTCGGATTTTTTTCCCCACTGTGAGGTTAACAAGACAACTGCGTAAAGAATAATGTAAAGTGAAAGGTATTGTTTCAAATTAAGAACTAGAATTTAGAGAGTAAAAAAAACCATGAGCTCTGCAGATACTATTATTTATAAGCCACAATTTTCTAACATTTAGATCCTGCAATAATTTGCATAGAGATCTTATAGAAAAAGCAAATGCTTCATAGTCCTAAAAGAACCATTCTACCATGCAAGTTTTTCAAGTAGCTCAACTGGGTCCTGGGATGTGAAAGGGAAAAAATTAGTATTCTTTCTCATGGAAAAGCCCTGCTGACACTCAGAATTGTAGTAAACAGCACCAGTCAGCACCGGTACAATTCATGCCCATCCTGTTTATCCTGCATGTCTCGTGACACATACTTTATCCAAATTCCAAACCTGTAAAAATTATTGAATTTCCCACTTTTAATAGAGGTATAACATACAAATTTCACTTAGTGCCTTCATTCTGACCCAAGACCCCTATCTATGAATTCTAGAAAGGATCCTCAGAATGAAAATAAGAAATCTTATTTCTTTCTTGAAATACTACTACTAGTTCACTGGAAAAGATACTTAGCTCTTTAAGAACCTGCTGATACCATCCTCTTGAGACAGCATTTGATTTAACTGCCCAAATTAACAATGAACACTACAGGTAATTCTTTTTAAGAATGGCAAACACAATGAGCATAATCATAACATACACCAGTTACTCTGGATTTAGACCCTTGTTTCTTTTATGTTGTTCATATAAAAGGCTAGGAAAGCATGAATAGTCTCACAAAATGAATATTCCCCCAAGATTTTGTTCTGTTTATTAGTTTAGACCTCCTCACCATTGCTGGAATTAAAACACTAATCTAACATACTGTTGTATCACATTTCTGTAATTTTCACCCAATACTCATTATACACTTTCTGTGGTCTTTGAAACCTAAAATAATGAACTCATGCACATAGCATAAGGACTTTCTCAATATGCACAAAAGACAGTTTAATCCCTGCAGAAGTTACCTTTAGGCTTTTCTAACACTCTCTGGCAAGTCTCTTTTATTTTGGTGAAGAGCTCTGGTCCTGCTAATCGCTTGGAAATGCCAACTCTCAACATAACAGCACCTGGTGTGAATTTTAAGAGTGCAGCCCCAGGCTCACGTGGTTCTTTTGGCTGCTTTGGCATAAGACTGGACCAGTCTACATCTATAACATCCACTGGATCTGCAAAAACATTGACAGAGAATGAGTTATCACATCATCACCCCTTACCACACTTGATTAATTTCACATGCTGTGCACACAGCTGTCTCCTGAAAGCAATATATATATTAGATGAATGAACATTGTTCTGCAGTCTTCTTGGACCCTTCAGGTAAGAACATCAAAACTCACATGGAGGGGTGGAAAATAGGAGAAATAAAAAAAGAAATAGAAACACAAAGCTACATGGATTAAAAAAACCCCAACCCATGCCTAATATTCTACTTCATTTTTATTGCAATCCCTTTGTGAAAGGTTGCTCAGACCCTGCTTAGCCAGCAGGTTTGGACATATTATTTATGCATTCACAAAAGTCACAGTACAACTGAACATGCTAAGACAGATTGAAATTAAATGCTTAGAAAGCTAGTTCACACAGCCCAGAACACCCAGCTGAACTTAGGACAATTAGACAATTCCATTCTTCCCAGTGCACTTGGAAAGCATTCAAGCACAGACAGAATCTGCTCATAGACTGCACTCCTAATTCAGAAATACTGTCAACATCACAACAGCATTATATACACACAGATCTAATCTTTATATTCAAATAATCACAAAGGGGGGTTGATATACTTTTACCAGGCATCTTCTCATCCTCCTGTTGATCCTCACGCTTTTCAGCATCACCTGCCAGAATTTCATCCAGTTCATCATCACTGATTGGCTCGTATTCTCCAGCACCAGACCCCAGTGACTGCACATCGTTGGTCTTTGTTTCATCCTCTCCTCCTACAGAGACAGATGCATACTGTAGCTTTAAAGCAATCATATTTGTTTTCTAAACATGCTGTACACTGCCTGAACACAATGGTTTAGCAAACTAAACTGTTAGCTTTTAGGAACAAGTATATTCAACATAAAAACTGGTATCAACCCACAGAAATAGTGAAGTTATTTCCCCCACACACAATGTGGCAGTTTGAATTTTACATACATTGGTCATTTTTTTGGTGCAGTATTAGTCAAGCTGCTCAGACAAGGCCATTTTCACAACATACATGTTGATTATCTGATATCTGACATGTAGTTTATAATAATAAATAGTTTATAAAAATCTAAGTTAGTGCCACAAAGTCTTTCAGATGCTTTAGCACACTAATCTAAAATCAGGATTCAGTCCAAATGTCCTAAAATAAGTAAAAAAACTCCAAAATACAAAAAGGCAACAGGTATCCTGAATGAAACAATTATGTATAAAATTTTAGACTCTTTGTGGCAGTCACGAGAATTGCTTTTAGAAAGCCATGCCAAACTTCTTTTAGTTGTTACCCTCCTATCCATCCACATACTATCTTCATACACAAATACCTGTGCTGGATGTGGAAACATATTCCTTAGGACCTATGAACACAAGACACTCAAACACTGAATTTTTCACAAAAGGAACATCCTCACCTCCAAGACTGAAAGACCTGACTCAAGCATTTAAAAATCCTACTGCTCTAAACTCAGGCTTATGTTTCTCCAACGTGGGTACTAGCAATGAGTAGTGCCACACAAACTGGACAGAATTTACAGGGATCCTCCTCTGTGGATGACTATTCTGATGTCACCCAGCTCCCTTAAGCCAGAAGTGAAGCTGCTTCCATTTTAAGTTTCCCCCCTATTCTTTGGGTTTGTTTTTTTTTGTTTGTTTGGTTTTGGTTTTTTTTTTGGCTTGCTTTTCTGGGGGAAGAAAAAAATAGTCACCTCAACTAACCTAAAAATCAGCAAGGAAAAAGCAAGTAAAAGACATGCCAGCAGAGCATAAACAAACTACTCAGACCATCTGGCAATGCTTTGGAGGAGGCATATAGCATCTTAGGCATTATTTAAGCCCACTCCTAAAGCAAACACATTAAGGTTCAAAACATTAAGATAATTTAATGATATCCTGACACATTTTGTTAGACAACATACTACAGTAATTTGGCCAAGTAAATACCAGATACCTTCCTAGTATCATCAGATTTGGAAATTGTACTCAGTTTTCTAACACGATTTTCCTTTTTAGAAAGGAGAATAAGGTGATCTGCACTGGATTTCATTTTGTGTCTTACAACTTCAAATATTCACTGTCTGTAAGATCCATCTTCTGCATCTACACTGATTTATCAGATCCACTAGTTCACCAGTACTACATGCTTGGACCCACTAAAAATTTACTGTATTAAAAAATTAAAAATAATAATTCATAGTTCTCAATACGTAATTTTTAAAAAAATACCTTAAATTTTGAATTTCAAGTCAAAGTTTGATAATTTCTAGAGTACAATCCTATCATTACTTCTACCACTTTTTTTGCGGGAATGTACCTTTATATTAATTCTGCATTAAAAACTCAACACACCAGCTGAATGGAGCAATGTAAACAGGAGTTACAAAGTAATGAAAGACAATGAAGTACACTAAACCTCAGAAAATCATAACCATGCTATTTATAGGATGCTTTAATAAAATGGAATGCCATCCTATATTTCAGAAAACAGATTTATTTTTCTAAGAAAATTAAAAAATCCTGAATATACTGTAACTCCCTACAGATGATAACCTGCAGAGAATTTAGAACACAACCTTCGAAAAACAGACAAAAGAATACACATTAAAACAAGTATGCTGAAAAGCTAGACCTAAGAACACATTTAACATGCACAGCCTGTTTGGTTACAGGTGCCCTCCTGGAAACTGGTAATGTACCCAAGAATGGCCTTTTATTATCTCTTTTCTGCAGTGACCACATTGTACTCTCAGATTTATCCCACCACGCTTTTCCTCTGGTTTAAAAATAGTTAATTCTGTCTATTGTAGCACAAGCAGACTTTTCCAGGCTCACTTCAAATACTATGTTTGTCAAGTGCTTCCATTCCACAGATTATCTCCTTAAATGAAACTTTCTCAATAGGGTCTCTCAACCCTAAAGCCCACTTTGTGAGTAATCAGGTAGGAGATATAAGTACTAAATATTCCTCGCCATTCTCTTGAGACAGCATTTAACTGCCCAAATTAACAATGAACACTACAGGTAATTCTTTTTAAGAATGGCAAACACAATGAGCATAATCATAACATACACCAGTTACTCTGGATTTAGACCCTTGTTTCTTTTATGTTGTTCATATAAAAGCACTTCCCAACTCCCTTGCAAAGCTCAAGCTTCTAATCCATGTGACAAACTCTTAGGAGTTTGTCGGTGTTTGCCCCTTACTGACTTTATTTATCAATGCTATGCACACTTTCCCCAGTACCATTAGGGCCAGCAAACTGAAGCTGCACTTCATAAGATTACCTCAGGAAAGCTATTTTTGGACTACTGTGCCAAGCCATACATATGTTTCACCTACTAATTAGACAACCATTTCTAGGATAATTGGGCTCTGGCAGAAAAAAAACCCAAAAAACAGTTCCAAGTCCACACTCTTTTTTTTTTTTTCACTCATTAACTGTCACTTCCAAAATAAGAAATAGATCTTACAATGATATAACAAGCCAATCAAATGTTGGTGTTATCTTTTAGTAAACTGCCTATTCCGAAACATTACATTTTGGTGAAATTATATCTCAGATAATTTATGCTTCTTTGCCTCAAGATGTCTCTAGAAATGAAGAAACAGCACTAACACAATTAACACTAAGGAAGATGCTCATCAGATTTTTCTCTTATTGGCTGCTTCCACAGCGGAGAAGCTGAAGCCAATAAGCCTTTCAGTAGAAAATTATTCTAATATAGTTCAGTTCAGCACTATGCTAAAAGAGAAAGAATAAAGTATTTGTTAGTTCAGGTTTTTTCCCAGAATATCTCACCTTCTAAACTCTCTACCTTTTCGGCCTCATTTCCATCTTCGAAGCCTTGTAAAGGTCCTAAATCTTTGTCTGTTTTTTCCTTCTCTGAAGCTGCTGAATCCCGGCAAACACCATCAAACTCCTTTTCATGATCTCTGTCCAGTTTTGTTTCACTGTGTTTTGTTGATTCCTTTTGAGAGGAGATGTCCAGAGTTCTCTCCCTCTCTCTTTCAGCAGTATCAGGCAGCTGTCGGTCTCTCTCCCTCTCCAGCTCCCGTCTTTTCTCCCTATCCCTCTCTCGCTCCCTGAGTCTCTCTCGTTCCCGGCTCCTTGGCCAGTCTTTGTCCACATCTCGGTCCCAGTCTCTCTGCCTCCCCTCTCTCCTGTCTCTCTCTCGTTCCCGATCATGTTCATGTCGATCTCGCTCCTGAAGCCTTTCCCTGCTATCAAAGGACCCGGATCTGGAATGAACCTGACGATCTGACTCAGGGGAACTTCTTCTTGAACTGTGGCTTCTTGAATCTTGACGATCTGCATAAAAGATCATAAACATAAGGACGACCGTGACACATAAATGTAATACCATTTCACTAGAGCAAAGCATTTTAAAGATTCGGGTATGAAAATATAATTCTCAAAAGCATCATCTTCAAATTAATAATGCTTTCAGATTGCCTTAGAAGATTTAACCTTACTTAGAAACATGAGGTAACTTCTCCCACTTCCAGAAAAGAATTTTAGTGGCTACTTTTTACTATGACAGAAACCAACAGAAGGTACACAATCTTAACTCAGAAATAGAGGCATGGGGAAATAAAAAAAAGAAAAAAGAATTGTCTCAAAATCCAAAATTTTTAAAACATGTCTTTTAAAAGCTAAGAATGCCTTAGTTAACAAATGATGAATTCAGAAAAATAATTTCAGGCATGTAACAATGAGGAGAACAGAGAGCCAAAATGCTTTTGGAAGACAGTATTTTTGTACTGATGCTGCTTCAGTTTTAAAATATTTAACCTATTTTTTTTTCCCGCAGCTACACACACAAAAAAAAAGTGACTACTTTGATTTGCAACGAAGATGATTTCCATATGCATTAAAACTATGCCTAACTGAAACCATGAAAAATTTACCTAATTTTGCATAATTTCAGGAATTTCCATATCAAAATTAACGCTAATAATGAATTTAAGAACATTATTCAGATGCTAAAACTACCTCAATGTTCTGTTAGCGCAAGCATTTTCTCTATGAGGTTTTTTTGTCCTACAAATCACTTTATTCTCCAGACAGCATGAACCAAATCCAACTGAATGTTTTGGTGTAAACAAAATGGTAATCCTGCCCACTGAGAATCAGCTTTTCAAATATGTTAACACTTGCAGGAATCTTAATTCATTCTAGTTTTACAATGAAAGGCAGACAGCACCTCCCTCTCCTGTCACACTAATTAGAGCCACGCAAGAACAATTTGGGATTTGTACACAGAATGATAGGTCAGTCTCACTAAGATGTATCTCATTACCTGAAGATGTGCTGCGACTGGGTTCCCCTCGTTTCAACTGATCAATTCTGGACTTCCTTTCAGTGATTTCTAAGCTTTTCTTTTCCCTGTCCCTGTCCCTATCCCTGTCCCTAGAGCTACTATGCAGGATCCTCTTCCGTCCAGTCTGATCGTCTCCACTGCGATGTGCTGACTCATTGGAGGGGGATCTCAGCCTGCTTGAGGCATGGCTCCGATTGCTGCCGAGGCTGCTGCTGCGCTTCTGGTCCAGAGGCTTACGGTGTGGTCCATCCTCTATAGTAACATGAGGGGCTTCCACCTTTTCTCCCCTTGTCCTGTGACTTTTTCTATGGGAATCCTCAGTGCTTCTTTCTGGAACAACAATGTCACCACGTTCAGGAACATCTTCATCTGACCAGTCACTAAATGTTGTATCTTCTCTTTTTGTGGGGATTTCTGCCACAGCTTTCTCAGGTGGTGCTTCAACCAACTCTTCTTTAGTTACAGGCGGGGTTCTTGGGCCTTTTTTCTTTTTATGATGTGGAACAATTTCTTCGTCAGAAACCTCAGAATCACCCTTGGATCTCTTCCGCTTTTTCTCCACATTTTTCCTTTTTTGACCTTTCTTAGGCGAAAAGACCTGGCTTTCCTCAGTTGTTGATTCATTAGCATACCTTTCCACCCCACTGTCATCATCTTTCTTCTTCTTCGTGGCCTTTTTCTGTATCTTAGACTTCTTCTTGCTGTCATCATGCATTCTATCAGAAGCATCTCTTTCTTCAGAAGGACGGTGTCCAAGATTTTCCTGAACCCTGGACCGGGAGCCTTCTGAAGCATCTGGTTGCTCTCTTTGCTTATCTGCTGAAGAAACCCTCTCTTTAAACTCTGGTTCTTCGTAGCGCCTGGAACTTTCCTTTCTGTCTAATTTTCGCTCTTCTTCTTTCCAGCGGCTCTGCCGCTCCTCTGTGACGTGAGAGGGGCTCAGTGACCGGGATTCCTGTGGCCGCACAACCTGGCTCAGGAGTCTGTGCTTTTCATCTGCAAAATGTGAAAAAGAATGTGCTTTTATTGTGTAGGGAGGAGAATGTGTGAGCATTTGCTGTCTTCTACACGCCAAAAAAAGCGTCCAGTAAAACACATAACCCATTATTTCAGTTAGATTTCTTAAGTTTTTCTACTGCTGCAGCAGCAACAGACCATTTCCAATTTGGTAAATGTGCATCTTAAACAGGAGGTGTGGAAGTCACTATCACCTGGCAGACATAAAACATAGTGACAAAACGAAGATAAACGACAAATAAAGATGAAGAAAAATGGTAGTGCTCATAAAAATATGGCGAGCACTTACAAAACTTTCCCCATATTTTTTCTATTTAAAATTGCAAGTTATTTTCCATAGACAGAGGATAAGCTGGGTCCAGCTGCAGAGAGAGCCCACTCCCACTTACTTTTATCATCTCCACTGTTGTAAGCATCACTATCAGGAGAATGATCACGGCGACGTTTGGGTGACTGACGGGGACTTGGACTGCTTTCATTTCTGTGACGCTTCCTGCAGAAGGAACATGCACCATCAAAATTCTTCAGGATTCTTTGAGTTTATCATCAATACAATCCCTGAAGTATAAGCACCTCATAGAGAAGATAGCTAAAGATGCCATGAAGTGCTGTAGTTTTCTAAGCTGTCATTCCAAGTAACAGCTACGCACTTAAAGGAAGCACAACACATATACCTAAGATATTGTTCATGCCTTCACTGGTGGCCTTCTGGTATTGGAAATTTAGTAGTGCAAGGGGTAATGCATGTTCCAAAGAAATTTAATTAACGAAGTCACAAACCCTGACCTAGTTAACTGCTATTTGAATTTCAGGATTCAAAATGTACCACAGTTTTCTACTATGTTTCCATGAATGCCTGTATTATTAAAGGCAAGACAATGCAAGCACACTTAGAAGGGAAAATTACATCATCTGACTCAACTCTTAGCTCACAAGTGGTTCCATGATTCAGCACTAACAAAACATTGGACTGACTTCACCAGCATAGTACCAATTTGGGGGCTACCCGCATGTGCCACACAGATGCAGGGGAGACACAGCTCAAGACCAAGCCTAGGCATAAACAGCGTGTCTTCTTCCTTAAGATACTCCCCTGTCTACTAACTTGCTAAATTCAGCAGTAAAAGACTGCTTTTTTTTTTTTTGACTGAAGTAACATTTAGATCCACTCACTTGGATTTTCTTTCCTCGTGGACATCTCTTGAGCCTCTTTCTTCTCGAATATCTTCTCTCTTATCCCTGCGGTCTTCCCTTCCTTTTTCTTTGTCATCCCAGTCTCTCTGGCGGTCTCTCTCTTTGTCTCTGTCTCGACCTCTCTCCCTTTCACGCTCCCGCTCCCGATCTCTCTCTCGTTCTCGCTCCCTCTCGCGCTCCTCCCGCTCTCGCTCCCGCTCCTTCTCCCTCTCCCTCTCTCGTTCCCTTTCCCTGTCATGGTCTCTGTCTCGGTCCCGCTCACGGTCCCTGTCTTTGTCCCGTTCTCTGTCCCTCTCTCGTTCCCGAGCACGATCTCGTTCCAACTCTCTTTCTTTCTCCCTCTCTCTTTCCCGGTCTCTTTCTCTTTCTCTCTCTCGGTCCCTCTCCCTTTCCCGCTCTCTCTCCCGGGCCCTTTCATCTCTCCTGTCATCAGACCGATCCACCCTTCTCTCCTCTCTCCTCTCATCCCGCTCGAGATCATCGCTCCGTCCTTGATGTCGTACCGGTGAGCTTGCTCTCTGATCTGCAAACAGAAGCAGCTTTGATTACCAAGTGCTAAACGGATATACTCTGCTTCCACTACACCAATAAAAACAAAAGAGCCTTGACAATCTAGATCCTGGTTTGCATTAAATGAAAAGCGGCTCCCTGCAGAAATTTGAATATTCCCTTTGGGGCGGAAGGAAGACAAAAAGCAGAACTAATTTTGAAAGAATAGTTCAACATTTAGGAAGTGGGCTTTACTTATTTAACCAAAAGTTGCAAAAAAAAATTTAATTTTCTACCAGATTTTTCTGAATGGCTTCAAAAGACAAATGCATGCCTCACAGCAAAGCTATTAGTATTGCATTACCCAATGATTCCAAATCTGGTGTAAGATCTTAAAAAGCTGGGAATGGCATGCATAAAAAATGTTAAGACTTCTGTACAAAGATTTTACTTTCTAAGTCTATTATGAGTCAAGTGCTTTACAAGAACTCAAGCTGTTTACAACACAAAGTAGAAGTTTCTGCAAAATTAGAAATACAGACCTGTCTCATCACAGAAGAGATCCCTGCACAGAAACACACAGCCAAATCCACAAGACATGGAGAGGCAAGGATGAGATAGGGGAAGTATAGCTAAAAATAGCTAAAAATTTTCATTTGTGTTCACTGCAGAGTTTTACAGTTTAGAATCTGAGTTTGCTGTTGTTCAGACTGTGGATTAGAGTCAGAAGGAAAACTAAACATGTAGAAAATGACTGATCCAGAAGGACAGTGAAATCTGACTTACCCAATTGTATTTACTCTCCACAAACTTTCCACATATTGTTCATTGTATTTTAGATATTTCTTGAGTATTTCTGTAAGTTTTGACTACTTCATAGCAATTTCTATGCTCATGTTAATAGTATTTGAGCCACAAAAAAAAAATCAATAAAACTATTTTCCTACTATATATATATATATATAAAAGCACCATACAAAAGAGGAAAAAAATGGCATGAATAGAGGTTGGTATTTCTCGGTCCATTACTCTGAGGCTGAGAGTGCACTTCGCTGTAAATTGAGACAATGTCCACTGGGCGTGAGCAGGCAAAGTTTGGACAGAACTAAATCAATAAAACGTGCATTTCCATCAGTTTAATCAATTTTCATCTCAAGTGAATTAACAATGATTTAGTACTCCCCTATTACCAGGTAAAAGTAAAAGCAAAGTTGAGTGACATTTCTGCCTTTTTAAAAAGGTAAACAAACCATCAATCCATACAACTGGTTCTGTGAACAGGTTTCACATTCTTTTAATGGGACCTGTAACACTGATATATAATTTACTGTGCATACTAAAAATTAGATTTTATAAAGAAGTTCTGTAACTCCTTTTTGTTATGTCAGTTTTGGTGACAAAACATCCACGTGAAAGTCTTGTGTGAAGCAAATACTGCAAGTGTGTTAGACAATTAAATGCAGAGAGTCAGCATTTCTTATGTCACTTCATTTTTTGAAGTACTGTTCCAGTGGTTGTTTGGAACACTCCCATATTTGCCTTACTTGAATAAAGACAGCTCAAATTTGCAAGCTTGCATTTTAAAATCATACTCCTTGCATATCACACAACTAAGTACCAACCAAAATCCATCTCATTTTTTCTCAGAATGACAGATATTGAAACTGTACTCTAATTAGGGAAACTGTCTTGAATTGTAACTGAGGATTTACTGTTACAAAAAGTGATCTAAATTTTTAAGGAAGAAGACAATAAATTTTGAATTAATGCTCTTTATATTTTTCCTCCCAAAGGAAAACACAACCCGTTCAAAGCAGCTTCCCTCCTAGAAATCTATTTTGTTGTGATTACATGCTTTTATTTCCAAGGTTCTTTCTGTTGGTTTGCGGTTTCGATTTGGTTTTTTTGGGGTGGGGGTTTGTTGTTTTTTAAAATAAATTAAGAACTTGCTAGGATGTGAAGGGCACAAAATTACATTATATATATATGTAGGATTTATTTGGGCTGGGGAGGTGAAAGAGATGAAAGCTAGACTGCAAAAGCCAACCCCCAGGACACATTCAGTCTTCAGGATTTTTCAGCTGACATGAAAAAGGAAGCCTAGAGTTTAGGTTTGTTGAAATCCTGCCTAGAAGACGAGAGAGAATCTGAAGCAGAGCCTATCACAAGAACAAGCAACAACAGATCTGTTTCAATGGGCTAAAAAGTATCTTTCCAAGTGGCATACAAAATATCTCTTCGAAAAACTGAAATTACACAGCAGCTAGAATGTATCTGCCACTCATAACTCAAAACTCAAGACAGAAAATAACCCACTGTAATTTTATGTTTAGTTTTCACAGCTCCTCTTTTAATTTTCATGCTATTTTCATTTCCTTGACTCCTCCAGTTCTCTTAATTGGTGAGCAATACAAATATATTCGAGTGTAAGCTGCTACTAAGTTCCTTCAAGCCAACACAGTACACTTGCTGGTACAGAAGTCTGACATCTTGCATACTACGTAAAAAAAAAGTCACGCATACTCTATTCATGACCGCTGGTATCTACACTTACTAGCTAATTATTATTGACAATAGCAAAGAACTCATAACTATTAAACTCTCCAGACAATACATTTTTGAATTAATCATAAATTTAAACTGTCACTTACTTTAGCAGCAAGCAGTCCATAATTGTCAGCCTAGTTTAGGCCTTCCCCAAAACACACTCAAGCAATTTACAGTACAAAAGCACAATGTTTCTATACAGACAAACAGAACCAGTAACGAAACGCAATCATGACTCTAAGCTTACATGGACTCTAAGCTTAACATGCTTACGTACATGAAGTGGAGGAGTAGCAAAAACATTTTACAATGGAGTTGTACAACAAAAGCCCTTGAAGTTTAGTTTGTTGAAATACTACTTGGATGAATAAACACGTAAGATGCGAAAATCTAGCTACAGGGCTGGAGAAAGGCTGGAGAAAGGCATTTGTGCATACAATGCCAATGAATGATCTTACCACAAAAGTTATCTTATATCAAGAATAAGAGCAGTGTCAGTGTGTGGTGTCAGATGAGCTATTTATGAATTGGTGTGGGGGCAGAACAAGGAAGAAAAATGAGGGAAAGAGAAACACATACATTCACACATGTACATTTGACTACAGATGTATGTGTCAAAATAGACATTAAAATACCTCTTTCTCTGTTGTCACGCCTGTCCCGTTCACCATGTCTTCTTTCGAAGGAGGAATCCCGTGCTTGATCCCGACTGTCATAGCGATCCCGATCAGCGTAGCTACTCCTCGATTCCCAGCTGTCATGGTAGTTTCCACTACTGCTGTGACCATCAACCTGGGATCCTCTAGTCCCCCGACTGCCTAATGGAGATGTAGCAACACAAAACATGAGCTTCCACATGTAAGGAAATCCACTGATATTTTATACCAACTGATGTATTAACATCTAATAAATTTGAATTAGCTGTTCATATGGACATAAAGATCGTAACATCAAACTCTGCTTAACCAACAACTCCAACTTCACATGTTTTAACTGTGAAGCTATTATTTGCAAACTGCAAAATCAAGACCTTCTAAATCATCATCCCCTGGTACAAGGTCTCCTGACTAGAAATATCAGTCCAAAAGCCAATTCACATTTTTTCTGAGTAGGCTGTAAGCTAGTAGACAGTGCAGCAAGAATAGGCAGAGAAAGCAGAGATCATTCTCCCTGTAAAAACTGTACGTCACTTCGCTAAGGAAAATGTCACAACAAGCCTGAAAAAGCAAAATAAATTACAGCTTATTAGAAGTTATCTTTATTATTATTTAAAATGCATCAGACTTCAGAAACCATTTTAAAGATTAAAGTCACACTTTTTGGAAATCGGATGGGGCAGGGTGGTGAGGCAGGGAGAGGTGGGTGTGTGTGAAAGATGGTTTTCAGACACCTAAGACATGGCAGTTGGTTTTTGAAAGAGCACAAAAAATCTGCTGCCCAGAGCTTTGCAACTACCCCCTGTGAATTTTCCACTATAAATCAGCCTCTTGCGTTTGTAGCCAGTGGGAAAACCTAGGGTTGCAGAAACATTAAATAGCGTGATGCAAGGGTTAGGCTTTGTTTTAAAATGGGATGGCATAATACCAACGTTATGCCACTTTAATGAATGGAGAACATAGAAGTGCTATAAATTTCAACAGGAGTTTTAATCTAATGACAACAGAATTGAACACAGTTTTAAAAGCATGAACTATTTGGCAGTACTTGCATACCGAATATCAAACAAGGCAGTATGAATGCAAATATTCAATCTTCAATGATATCTTCATGAATTTTTTTAATTACGCAATACCTTTGTCAGATAATTCTGGACCTCTGCCTCGGCTTCTGCCAGTTCTATCACTCCTGCTCTCATTTCTGGAGTCACTCCTGGAGTCATTCCTTGTTTCAGCACGAGAGCTCTCCTCTCTGCCATGGGATCTTCCATAGCTGCGCAAGTCGTCTTGATACTGGTCATCCTTTTTATGGGCATCACGACTTTCTCTGTCTCTGTAGTCATGGGAGTCTCGTGTGGAGCGCGAGTCTCTCTGGTCACGACTGTCTTTGGTATCCCTGCCGTAATCCCGCGTGTCTCTGGAGTCTCGAGTATCTCTGGATTCCCGCGGCTCCCGCCGATCTCTGGTGTCTCTCGTGTCCCTCCGATCTCTTCCATCACGAGACTCTCTGTCATCTCTATGGTCCCTGGAGGTACTCTGCTCTTGGTCATAATCACGATCATCTCTTGTTTCTCTTTCTTTTTCTCTTTTCCCTCTTGTTTCTGTAAAATGTTCAAAAGAATGTTATACACCCGGCTTAATCAGAACAAGCACACATTTAGCACACAAATAACACTAAAATAACATAGTCAAAATACACTTAGTGAATCAAAATTAATATGTTAGTAGGACAAGATCATGCTGGGTTATCTATCTATACATTTAGTAAGCTTTAGATCTTATTGTGAATTTGAATCTCTACAAATAATTACCCGTTCACAAGACAGTAAGTATAAAAACAATAAATGTCAAACATACTAAAGAGCAAGTGCACTTCAGTAATTTTAAGGTAGGGTCATTACTCCTCCAATCATAGATTCCTCTTATTTTCTACACACACACACTTTCAGAAAATTTGTGGTATATTTAGACCACTTGTAAGGCCTCAGTGCCCTAAAATCTGTTGGTGTGAGTCTGGGGTTTTTTTTTTTGTTTTGTTTTGGGGTTTTTTCAATTACATATTTATAATATTAGTGCTACAGGAAGGTAAGTTTACAGCCAGTTGAAAATAGAGCTGACATACATACTCTTTGTAATCCGTCTGTTGAGGCAAACAGCATGTTTGCTCAGCATATTGTTCAAACAGCTCTAGAGACTTCCAGAGGGAATGACTGTTTCTTTGCACACACCTCACTTAATATCAATTACAAAGACAATAGACAGCAATCAGTGGGGACTGGATTTGGGCACCTCACAGAAAAGAGTAATAGTTACTTAGGAGCACCCTGCTGTGAAAATCACTTACCTACTGACACCACCATGGCATTACACAAGGAACACCTACGTAGGTACCTACAGCACCTTTACAATCAGCTGAGCCTACATAAGCAGCTCTACCAGGGGTACTCTAATACCCACTACCCGAAAACAGCACAACCGGCACAGGAAGAATAAACACAGCCAGTATTTTCTTTGCCCCCTAGCCACTGGGATTGGTGCAGACAATGCCACAATTTGAAAATCAAGTTTGAAAATGCAATTTGCAAACAAATAAAAACGATTCAGAAGCGCTATTTTTCATTCATACCGTCCCGCCTTTCGTGGCGCCTGTCATGAGACTGTGAAGTCCGATCACGATCGTGTCTTCCCTTGTCTCTTCCAGGAGATCGGTGTCTCGAAGGACTTCGCTTCCTCTGAGGTGGAGAGGAAGAGTGTGGGGGATAGGGGGAAGATGACCGCCTTGCAGGCGGGGAAGCTGTCCTTTGATAGGATGGAGAAGGAGTTCTTTTGCGGTGTGGGGAAGGAGAATGTCTTTGAACAGAGGAGCCTGACTGTGAGGAAGAGGAGTGATGTCTGGAGGATATGGGAGAATGATGCTGACCTGATGGAGAAGCAGACCTGCAAGGAAGAGTTAAAACAGGCACGCGTGTAATAATTTGACTTGAAAGGTTCTTAACACACCGTACAAAAAAGCAATTAAAATGATTTGTGTATTCTCTACCCTCTGTCTGCTGAAAATACGTGCTGTTTCTATAAAACATCAAACTTGGCTTCCCTCCAGGGTGCCAAGTATATGCTTTCAAAATACACTTATCTTTAAATGATTATTATTTATTTAATACCCAGGAAAAATTTGTCCAATCAAAATTGTATTACATAGCTACCAGAATGTCAGGGAAGGGAGGGAGGAGTCAAAAAGAAAAATCATTATCTTCTCTCCCATCCCCAAACAAGGCTATTGTTTTCTTCAATATAAAATCCTTTTTACAGTTCATAATAAAATGATGCAGATAATTTTTACAAGGTATAACTAAGATTTTTTGTCTACAACAGCATTGAATTTTTTTACAAAGCAACAGCGTCTCCTTCTTATACACTTCTAATATCTTTTATTGTAAGGATTGATCTTTAAACAATTCTTAGATCCAGAAAAACCATATACATAGCTACTTAAAATGTCAGCAAACATGAATGTTTACACGAACATGGAAAACTCACATCTGATAGAATAAGAAAATGTATACTAAATACCTCTGATCTTCGAAGTCCCATCACTAACTAAAGATAATTTACACAACAGTAAAAAATTTCCTCATAACATGACTAACATGGACAAAAACACACTTCAAGTCTTTCGGCTCAGTGGTGGGTTTTTTTTCCCCTTATCAGCATCAAAGTAACTTGCAAGTATCTTTTCTCATGAAATATATACCGTCCTTAACTCCCAACTCCCTTCTACTTCACAAAACTCCAGAGATGACAAGAAGAGCACGAGTTAAAAAGCCACACTGGGACAACATATCTTCAAAAATCTCACTACTTCTGGGGAAACAAGCAGCCTGCATGCCTCTAAGATGACAATTCATACACAAATGAAACAGATGACCTGGAATTAGTAGTAAAATTTCCAAAGCACTCAAGGTAAAATTCTGCCAGTTCATATGACCGACAGAATACAAAAGACTTCCATGACTTACTGTCTTTAAAGTAAGACTACATTTATTATTCCCTGTGAAATCACTATTTTGAAACACAGGGTTACCAAAATTGGCTTGCATGGAAGGCTTTCAATGGTATGGAGACAAAATATTTCAAATATCCTTCCCTGCTTCTAGCAGAAGGCCTATTTATCTTCCCTGCTTAACATTCCCTTGCACAACACTTGATACAAGCAGGCAATGATGAGCAAATTACTGGATGTCATGCTTTAACCTCAGCCAGCAACTAAGTACCACGCAGCTGCTCGCTCACTCCCCTGCCCACCCCCAGCAGGATGGGGAGGAGACTGGGAAAAAGGGAAAGCCTGTGAGTTGAGACAAGAACAGTTTAAAAACTAAAATAAAGTAAAATATAACAATGATGGTAAAAATAATAGCAATGAAAAGGGAGATAACAAAAAGAGAAAGAAAAAGAAGAAAACCAAGAGAAACAGTGATGCACAACATTGTTGCTCACCTTGACTGATGCCCAGCCCCATCCCTGTGCAGCAATTGGCAGCTCCTGGCCAACTCCCCCAGTTTATACACTGGACACAATGTTCTATGGTACGGAATATCTTTTTGGCCAGTTCAGGTCAGCTGTCCTGGCCATGCTCCCTTCCAGCACTTTGTGCAGCTGCTCACTGGCAGGGTGGGGGAAACTGTGGTAAGCTTTACTTAGCAATGACTAAAACATCTGTGTCGTATCAAAATTATTCTCATGCTAAATCCAAAACACAGCACTGCAGCAGCTCCTAGGAAGAAAATTAACTCTATGCCAGCCAAAACCAGGACACTGGAGTAAGTCAAAACACAGGGAAAAGAGTACTGAAGAGGTATTTTGCAGACTCTGTACTACTGCTCCAGGAGGAACTCTCTTCCCTATGAAGAATCCAATATAGTAAAAATGTCCATCAGTGACACCTACCATAAAACAATACAACATTGTTCCAGCTGAACTGAGTCACTACAGAAGCCAAACAGTTTGCTTACAACTCTTTAGATTGCTGAATGGATCGGTTTTATTTTGCTTGTTTTATAAGCATGCAGAAATATATATGACATCTGGAGCTTCCCTCCAACAGAGGTGCAGAAATCAAGAATGCCTCACTTTCCATTATACAAACACAGGACTATAGTATTTAGCACTGCCATTCTAAACCTGAGCTTACACTCTTTCAGACCAAAATAAGGAGCCTACTCTGTTTTTAACGGGTGGTAAAACATTTTTTCTAAAGCCCCAAGAACTAACAGGTATGATACCTTTCCTAAAGCTTCCTGCAGGAAGATTTGTATAGCATTGTTTAGCCAGTTGTGCCTGCTTCTCAAGAAAGATGTGCAGAACCAGAACCTTTGTATCACTTTACCCATTTTAGAATAGAGAAACTCTGCTTCTTTCCCATCTCCAAGGCAAAAGATTTTCCCGTGTTCCACTTTTTAACAAGGGGAAGGTTAAGGAGGAAAAAAGTTCCCGAAGGATCACCGACTGACTATATCTCATATCAGACTTCTGAAGTTCTACCTGAAGAGAAAACACTGGAGAGGAACTGATAAATGGAAGCTTTCACCGTGTCTTGTGTTCTTGACATGACAGGTAACCTCAGTGTAGTAACTTGGCAAAAAAAAAAATAGTCTCAGAGTTCAAGTGTTTGAGGCACAAACATATTCACAACAGACACATAAACAAGTAGTCAAACCAACAAACCAACAGAAGAAGTTTCCAAACTAGAATTACTAATGGAAATAAAATCCACGGAATTGACCTCCCACCTGCGAGAGGGTGAGAAGTTATGTTTGTGAGTGGTTGACTTGGCTGGAGCTCGGGAGTTTTGCCTTCGCCTTGCAGCAGGTGGTGAGTACTCCCTGGAAGGGGAAGAATTACTGCCAGAGTGATCTGCAGGACTAGGAGAACGTTTCTGCCTACGGGAGCTTTCAGAGGGATCCCTGGGAAACATAAACAGCAGCTTGTGTAACAGGGACAAGATTGCATTAGCACATTTCTAAGAAACTACAAACATCTCCAAGACAGAACCTGCGATTACAATATCAAGAGCTATGTTATACAATCATTTGTTCCATCTATAATTTCACATATGAAATTACCTTCAGCTAGCAAAACTCAGGAATGCAAGATATGCACTAAATTTCTTGCTACACTGGACAGTAAAAACTAGAACATGGTAAAACAAAAAAAATCTCTCTTTTAATTTTACCTAATATTTCATGTGGTAGTGAAACAGAATTCTTACCAATGGAGAAATACTTTGTTACCTTATTTAAAAATTTCTGTAATATCAGAACTTTATTTAAGCAATTTCAAGCTCAGACACATTTTTAAGGGCTAATCCCAGTAGCAAGTGAATGAAAGTAATCTGTCAAAACCTTCAACTATTTCACTGACTGTACCTCATAGAGATTTGACATTACAACTCATTTTTATCATGTACTGGGGAAAAAAAAAAGACTAAAATCCAACAGTGAAATATAAGGCTGTAGTCGCCACAGCAATACCTGACTATAGTACAAGGATAAGACAAGTACTGTCTTGATCCTTTCAGCACTACCTAGAATATTCTTTTCTACTGTTTGAGACTTCCTTCCAGTAATGGAGCGTGAAATCATGAGGGAAATAAAATACTTTCAAGTAAGCATGGTGTAATTTATTTAATCAATTAGAAATACACAATCTTCCAATCCTTAGTCTTTGCTACGCCAGCTACAAAGTAAGACTCAAGAACATGCACCCTACTTTCATCAAGAAAACACAAGACACAAAAATGCAGATCACGCATCTTTCAGCTTAAGTGGACATGTATGCTCCAGGAAATAATGGAATAGTCATGGTAGTCCACATTTTAATATATAAATATGTATACATACAAAAGTGAAGCAATTCTAAAATGTCAGTAGTCTTTTAACTACTTCAAAAATGCTTTAACCTACTGAAGATTAGGGAGAGTTTAAATGCACACTGCCAACTTAAAAAGATATTAGTCCTATAAGATTTCAGAAAAGCAGGCAATCAGACATGTGAATGACTTTGACAAAGATTTTGGCAAACAACCTGTTTCACTGGTGAAAGTCCAAATTCCTGAGAAGTAATGAATCTTTCAAAGGGGCATTTTATAAACTTACTAAATTATGTAATTAAAACCTACCAATCTGTTAGTTATAGTTCATCAACCCATCTATATAACACACTGAAAATACTTCATGAGTACTGAAAAGGTTGTTGGCAAAGCAGGTAAAACCACCCTTATTATTTAGTGTTCTATAAAAGATAACTTTAAAATCAAGGTTACATTACAGTTAAAAGCTAATAATGCAATATAACTTACCTCTGCTTCTCTTTTTTCTCCTTGTGCCTTTCAAAGTCACGCCCTCTCTCTTTCACCTCCCTTGCCTTTTCTTCTGAACGTTCTTTCGCTTTATGTTTTTCTTTGTGTTTTTTCCCCAGGGGAGTTTCCTCTTGTACTGGAGGAGGAGGGCTAGGGGTACGAGGACCTTTCTTTTTGCTCTGGTTACTTTTAGAACTCCTAGAGAGAAATTAAGAGGGTGGGGGGGGTGGATGTAAAAATGAAGAGCTGACAACTATTTCAAACAATAATTTCTCACACATTGACAGGAAAGTTATAACATAAAAGGCCTTGAAGCTTTTAGGACAGGATTCACCAACTCCATTAGCAAGCACCATTCAATAGCTGAACTTGACAGAAGGATGAATAGAGATGGTAAAAATTTATGTTGAGCTCTTCGATTTATAGCCTCTTTTTCTGAAGGAAGTGAACAAAACCAGGAATTGCTCTTGTTCAGACAGAACCAGTTTTCAAAGATAAAATGCCCTTACATGAACTGTATACATCAGAGGACAATCATTATACAGTACCTTGTCTGTTCAGACTCCCATTTCTGCAATGCAATACCCCAACCATATATACAAAACTACTTGAACTACTCATGTTTTCAATTTAATGTTAACTACCCGACAGGATGAAGCATCTAAATATTCTTGAATATGCATCTCACAATATGGAATAGTATATATCTTCCACATAATTTACCACTAAGATAAACCCTATCAACTAGGTATCACTGCATACTGAATGTCAGTAGCATAACAGCACATACTACACCATTCCTGTAGCAGAAAAAATGTTGTTCTGCCCCTATTTTAAAGGGGATTTTCACTTGGCAAGTACAGATGCGTCTGGTTACACTGCTGCAGTAATTTCTTTCCTATCTAAAAGCTGCAAACAACAATTCAAAACGTCTTGTGGCCAGCAAGAACTTTAGAAACAGGTTTTGGAGATTGACTTTGATGGCACAGCACCCAGTTAAAATCCCGTGATTTTTACAGATTTTATCCTTAATTCTTCCCTGCCCCCCACATGACTCACTGCTTATCCTCTCCTGAAGTCTGAGAAACTCCTTGCCTTGAAAGTCACACATTATTTCTTGAACAGTAATATGCAATGCCAACAGAATGTGCAGTTGGTCAAATTTTAAACACTCCAGTTTAGAGAGGCTGCTTCACTGGCTACAGCATTTCAAACAAAAGTGTTTCCCACTTTTCAATGGTTTATATTTTCTCATCACCTCCCAAAGACTCTGGACATTCAAAGGGAAAAGATCTGCTTGTGAACCATGAAAATAATCAACTGGCAACTACATACATATAACAATTTTCTGCATAAGATGATTCACAATGCACAATTTAGAGACCTTCCCCTAAAGATACATAATCAAGGGCACTGAAAGCAAGGAAAATGGAAAATGTTAATTATGAAAACTCCAGTAATAAATATAAGCATGGTTCTCTGTTCTCACTCTCTTGGAAGATGCATTTACATACTGACCTCTGCTGATCCAAAAGCGGTGAAGAGACAGCAGACGCTTTCTTGTCTTTCTTACTAGCTGAAGATGATGATTTGGGACTGGATCTTCGTTTTGGAGATTTGCTAGACTTTCGTGGTGATGGTGATAATTTAGATCTAACTCCCTCTGGAGAAATCTTGAGGGAAAGAATATAATTAACCAATAAGATATTGATGCTCAAAAGCATAACTGTATGCTGATATATGTACCAAGTATGTAAATTCAGGAAGTGAGAGAGTATGAGAGCTTAACCATGTACATCTCTACTTCAACCTAATCACTTTGTTTGCAAAGAACACCATAAAAGGAAGACAACAGATAAAGCTTGGAGGAAGAGAAGGTGATGCACTCTGTAATATATTACAAAAGCTAACTAAAAGTTTAAAATCAGTATGCTCACAACTAACACTCATATTTGCCTAAAAAGAAAGACATCCTTAGAGGATTTTTCTTTTAATCTTCCCCAAAATTTTAGGGTTTCTAACACTTACAACTTTGTCACTCTACTCTGTTACTACAAGGCAAGCTGGAAAATGAGATACGCAAATGCCTTGCGTTTTCTTTTACATGTCCTCTCTGTTACAAATCTTACTTGTTTTGTATAATTAAAATGCATTAAATCCTACTCATTTAATAGCTGACTTCACAAAGGAGAAAACTTGGTTATTGTGCTGGATGACTGATGAGATACTCACTTCTAATACTCAAGTCACATACTAATTATATAGCTGCCAGTTATTTACAATTATGTAACACAATAGTGCATTTGTAGCCCAAAAACCTTAAGTCTTCTGGGAAACAATTAGAAGCCTATGAAGCGGCTGATGACTTGTCTTTTTTTATTTTACATTTACATAATACAAACCTCTTTTTTAATTACTATTTCCTCTCGTTTCTCCATGTTTTCCTGTTCCAATTTCATGAGTTCTCTCTGAATCTTTTGGCGCTTCATTTCCAAAGACAGCTCATGATCATAATCATAATTAACATCTCCATTATCAGAGTCTTTATTTAAAGAAAAAAAAATAGATTAGTAAACAATTTTTTATGAAAAATGTAACAATAACATTTAGCATACAGGATGCCAAGCATAAATATTTTTTTTAAACAGTGTGTGAATGGATCAAGGAATGAATGCCAAATTTCTTCTCCAATTATGTGTGCAAACCTGAACTAATTCCAGTTAGTTCCATACAACCTGAAGTTAAACTCTTAAACTTCATTAAAAACAACACCTTAACTTCTTTCATGGATATTCATCAGCAAGGGAAACAGAGTAAACCACTTACTTATATTTAAATAACAAAAGACATTAAAACTGCGTGTCTTCACAAAGACCAAAAATATGTAGAGCACTATTTAACTGGGGAAATCACATGAAACAGATTTGTATAGTGATGCATGATACTAGAGGGGTTTATTTAATACAGTGTCTTACAAATCAATTGATACACTTACTTAATTACATGTAGACATTGATTTTAAAATAAGAGAAGAGTTCAGTATGAACCCTTTCATCAGATAAACACACACTTCAAGAGTTTACATCTGGTTTTACAACGTTATCACTGTTTGGGTTTCACATTAGAAAAAGTGCTATTTCTCTCACTTTTTCATTAAGTCATGGACAATTAATATCATATGCTTCCAACCTTGCAAATGAAATCTTACTGAAAATTTAATTTACTCACTGTTTACGTCAATTTTGTTTATGGCTATTTAAGTCTACTGCTCAAAAAGCATTTTGGGAAAATATCTGTCAGAGAAAAGATGACTTCATTAAAAAGTTATTAGCTTTCACTCCCTTCCTACATACAGGAACTTTATAAAAGGTTTTGCAATAACTAAACTCAGTCTACAAATTGCCTCCACTTGTCATGAATGCATGGGAACAGTTTAGAGAAAGGTGTAGTTCCTAAAAGCATAGGTTCTTCCCCAGTCTATCCATCTACTTACATAGCACTCACTAGAACTTAACAGATAGCAATGCTACTTCATCCATATACCAAAAATTGACACTATTTTGAAAAAAAAGCTGAATTCTCAAGATGAAAGTCTCAGTGTCTAAGACTTAAAACATTCATACTATATATTTATATAGAACTCATGGTTTCTATGTTTCAAATGTTTTTGAGTCAGGTTTTATTTCCATGTATACATGTCATAGGATCAGTTTTTCTCAAAGTGTGCAAATAAAAAAGTCTGCTAAGGAGTGAATATGTATTATGGCTACTTTTCCATTCATGTATTGTGCTTAAGACAGCAAAACAGGACCTGCAACACTTCTAGCACACAGTATTGAAAAGCTCCCTAGTTAATGACATTTCCAAGGAGCTCCACCCTACAATTTGCAGTGCACTTCATTACAAATATGCTCATTATATCTGAATTCCCTCAGAAGGGATCAGAATTGCCATTTTTTTCTTGCAACATTGTAACTACTCCTGAAACACAGACACTTAGAAAACTACAGAAACACCACAGTTCAGTAGAAGCTCCTGTAACATCACCATCATGTGAACTTGGACTCTAACAAAAGTGAAACTTAGGTGATGCCCACATCAACAATGAAACCACCTTGTAAGTACTAAAAAAAACCCCAAATCCCAAAATTCCCACCCACCAACTCATACCAAAGCGACTACAGAAGGTAATGGAAGACACTTAGCATTCTTCAGGTACTTTTAGAATATAAATATTTCACCGATGTTCACCTTCAACTGTTACTATACTCATTCTAATGGAGCCCTTGTTAATGACACTTTACAGCATCACAAATTATGCAACAAAAACGGCTGACTTTTGAATTCAAAGGAGTTACACTTCCTCCTCAGACTGACCAGTTCCAAAATTACTTTAGATGCAATTTGGATTCATTTAGTGACCTTAATGTGAAAGATTCACCATGGAGTAGACTATACCTAAATTCCTTATTGCCTCAGTAGTCCAAAGAGGAAAAAAAAAAAAAAAAGCCTGTGTTTTTAAAGCTAGTTGGTTTAACCACTGTAGCAGTCCAACTCAGATAACTTGTTTGTTCTCCTAAAAAAAAAATTAAATGAATGTCTACTGCATGAAAGTATTCTGCTTAGAAACCAAATATTGAAGCATTCCACTTGACACATAGCCCGAAATCTCAGTTCTTTGAGGCATTAGGGGACTGAGTTCAATACCTTACACATACCTTCTCTATTTGTTTCCCAATCCCCATTTTCCTCTTCACTTTCTGGTGTTCGCTCCTTCGTAATTTTGATATCCTCCTTTTCTCTATGTCTTCCTCGTGAAGACTCTTTCTATAAAGGGAAAAATGCTGCATTAGAGTAAACAACTTTATTTTAAAAGAAGCCTGAAGAAGCAGGTGTATTTTACATGGTATTTTGGCTGGGGTTTTTTCATAGTACAAAAAACATTTTCCCCTTTAGCCTGTTGAACAAATACCTTCTTAAACAAGCAGAGACTCCACAGGCTACATGTTTTAATGCAGTTTCATATAATCAGAATGCAAATAGCAGATGAGAAAAAGAGAAGAAAGGATTCATAAAACAAGAAGGCTTAAAGGCAGGGCAAGAGTCAAGCACACATCAGAGAATAAAATTTAAAACAGGCACCAAAAGAACAGATTAAGTTCTAAAGACCAGAAGTTTCATGAACATTCAAAGAGTATAATTTTAACAGCTTGAGCAAGAATTCTCAGCTGTAAATAAGAATATTTATATGCAAGGCAGATGAGCCTCAGAAGTGGAACCATTTAACTCTTCAGAGGATAAAGAATGTAGAGGGGGAGGAGATAATAAAATAAAAGAATCCAGAGACCCTTGGCTGGCAGAAGGGGAAAAAATTCCAAAGCGACACAATGGAATCAAGTTCCATTGATAGCTTTGCGCTTGACTTTCACTGTCTCCAAGACAAGTCTAACCACTGCAGAAGCACCCATTTTCCATGTGGCAGATGGTCCTGTGAACACCTAAGAAAGACAGAGACTATCCTTACAAGAAAAAAGATAATTTCAAGTCAACTGATGCTGTGCTGCTCTTGTCCCCCTGCTAAATTCCAGTATAAAGCCACATAGTTGAGTCTCTGCGTCTGCTGAAGCAACATTCTCTAAATGATCTACCTGGGCTCAAGTGGAATACAGGATGAAGTTTCTTCACTACTAGCAAAAAAGGAAAATTCAAGCTTAGAAGCATCTCAGGGAATTTATTAAATAGGAAACCAGAACAGCAAGGTCTGTCCCACAGCCCTGTTGTTCTCACATCTCACAGTGCCTTCTTCTGGGGTTTTTTTGGGATTCTTTCATGTTGGTATGCGAGAGAAACTTACACCAAGAAAAGGAAGATGCCTGAGAATTTCACTAGCTATTCCTTATTGGGACTTAGATCTTGACTTAATTTAAAACCTTAACATCACCTTAGAAACGCATTACGAAAACAACATAAAATTGCAGATAGTCACTCAAAAACTAGTAAAATTCAACTATTCCTTTTTATTCACTAACAATGTTAAAAACTTATCTCTAGTTTAATGATGTAAATCTCTAAAATGATGCCGAAGGTCATAGCTTACTGAGTCATGTTGGTTGCTGACATCAGCTGCAGACAAGTCTACATCCACTAAGCCATCGTCTCAACACATACTAAAGGCATTTCAGTCTAAGGGCCAGAAATGTACTATGCCCCGAAGCCAACTACTTTAAAAGAAAACTACTCTGATGAGATCCAAAAATTTCTAAGTATAACAAGCCCTCCCTGCAGCCATTCTTTTTTTTTCTTAAGACTATTCTTATTTTTCTAGCCCACCCTCCCTGAAGGCCACATCTGTTCTGCTAAACTGTGTACTTCTGCTATATACTTCAACTAATTCCTACAATATAAACGAACAAAACCATAATTTCTTAAATATGAATACTAGTTTCTATTAATTCAACACTACCTCTTACTAGCAAACTGAAACACGACCATTAGGACAACCTCTCTATATCGATTTAAAACCTCTCAAAGCCAATTCGTCAAATAACTTGTCATCAAAGAACATGCAGCAAGTCAATGCTTCAAGTCCAATTTAATAACCCATGTTAAAAATACTACACAATCTGTATGTATCATGCCTACCTCTTCAAACTTACAAGCCAATACAAGCATCTTGAAAGATGCTGTATTTTCTCTTTTCAGTGGAAAGATTCGGTAGTGGCACAATCATATTTCTACAGAAGAACTGAGAACAAAAACAGCTATCAAACTGAAATCTGAATCTAGGGGAAGCATGGTATTTTACATTAAATGTTGTTTAGTTGTCAAGAAAAAAGATTCTGACAACATTGCATCTTGAAAACTAATTATCAGTTTAGAGTGTATTTTTTCCTGGGGCATGCAAATCAAGAATTTAAGTTACGATGGTTTAGAACACATACTTAATTTTTCTCACTGAAAAATCTTCAATATATTCCTTTTATTTTACTTGTTACACTTATAACACATTTGATTCCCTCATACTAAGGGGATGAAATATTTCCCCTCACACCCTTATAGACCTTCTTTACATGTTTTTTGTCTCCCCCTCAACAAGCCAAGAATAAAGTAAGTTAAGCTCCTAAAGGCCAATAGCACGTCTTTCACTTGTACTTGAAGATGCTGTATATCCGCTTCAGTCATATTTGTTAACTATTTCTCTGCAGAATCTGAAAAAATGCCTACATGAGAAACATTAGACTTTCATAATTACGTATTTATTTACAAAAAGAAAATATTGTAGCTTGTCCTAACAGGAAACAACAGTCTATTAGACTTTGTCTATGCTGTTTTCAGGTATATGCTCATAGCTAAACACAACAGGTGTTGGATAGATGTTTACAGTTTCATGTTTATGTTCAGGAGAGATGACACAAGAGGAAGGGAAAAAATGGATGACGTTACGGCTGACTTCTGTGAGATTTAATTTAATGTCTACTTAGGTTGAAATTCCATGTCCCAAGTGATCAGCACTCTACAGCACAAGACTCAATGTCTACTTGAATAAGTTTCCCACTACTGCCAGAAAAGCCTGGCCAAGCACAAAAGGACTCATTTAATCTGTAAAACATGCTTCTAGCCAAAAAGTGTTATTTTGCCAACACCGATGGAAAGAATAGAAGACTCATACAACCTACAGTTCTGGCATTGCAGAAATCTCGGTTTCAACCTTATCAGGTTGCACATGTACATGCAGCAGCAAAATGAACTCATTCCAAAGCACAGATTTCTTTAAACCTACAGTAAGCTACACGTATTATAGCTAGAACCTTCTGGACAAGCACAGTACTACTTTGCTCTAGGTATAATACCTTTATAGTGTAAACTACTGCCATGCTACAGAAACACGTAAGAAAACGAATCTGAAGTTCCCCTGACATTAAAAGGTATTGTTGCCATTTCAGAGATGGAAGACAATGCTGAGGTCCATGTCCAGTGGAAATAGTTAAAAGCTACAGTGACAAAAACCCCAGATATAAAACAAATGATACACACTCCTTACGAAAACCTTCCTAAATGTACATTAAGGTCCTCCCACTGTTTCTCCCAAATCACACACATCTTCCAGGTTAAGACTTTAGGTAAGACTTCATACACACGAATGTAACCCACTTCTCATAATACAGAGAAAAATTCAATTAAAAAATTTTCAACTAAACACAGTAACAGCAGGAACCTTATCTAATTATTTGTATAATAATTCATATACTAATGTGCAGTGCTGAAGTAATTCCAAACAAATCCAAGAAACACAGAAAAACTGAGTTCAATGTAAGTGTCCACATAACACAGCATATTGTCTCTGCAAATAATAGTACAAAGCATGAAGAAATAAAAAGGCATATAGTCTATAAACTGTCCATAGAGGAAGTTTCTTCCCAAATATAGATTGTACTAGTTATCTTAGGTCTTCAAAGAATAAAAAATCCCTTCTGAAAAGATTTTATACTAGTTATACTGTCTTATTAGCTTCTTGTGGAACCTCTTCAGCTTTGTGTCTCTATCTTCTAGGAATCAGGTAGAATTGTCATATATAACTTAAATACCATTTCCCCTTGTCATTTCCAAATCTGCCACTCTTTCTACTGGGATAAAGTATGAATATGACGCATCTAACTTACATTCTCTCAAACATACATTATATGCATTCGTCCCATGTCCTTTTGTCCCTCCAGTTTTTCACCTCTTTGCCAACTTCAAGAAGACCTTTGACTGTATTTTCTTGCATACAGGTGATGACAACCAAATAGCACTTCAAATAAAACTGGACCATTAATTTCTACAGCACATTATTGATAGTTTTCTATTCCATTTTTATATACCTGAGTGTTTGCTTCTACAACTGTGACTTCACTTTGAACACATGGTTTCATTGAGCTGTCCACAATAACTTATTTTTCTACTGCATGGTTTCAGTTACTTTTAAAAAATTCATTCATTTTTTGTTTAAAATGCTTTCTTCATTGTGCGTTACCTTGCACTTGCCAACACCAAGTTTCATCTGCCATTGTACTGCCAAAAACTAGCTTTCCCAACCCCCGTGGCATTCCTCAGACTTCCGTAATCTCAAGTACTGTTTTCAAATCTTCTGCAAAGTTTGACATTTGGGACGTCCAACACTTTTTCTACATTCTTTAAAGTTATAGTTCTTTAAATTAATTACCATAGCATTCTGTGTGATTCAATTTCAAATTAATGTAAAATTTTCCCCTTAGCTGGGTTCTAAACTTAAAATATTATACCTGCTATTATTTGACTATCTATACATATGTCTCAAAAGCCTTGTTTTAAAACAGGTTTGACCTGTGTCAGGCAGTTCTCTCTTAACCACTACTCTCCATCGAAGTTTCAGTCTAGTAGTCTTGGTGAAGCACAGATTTTGTCAGCAATAACGTTTCTGATTGGTCTCTTTTTTTTCTTTTTAACCAAAATCATCAAACTTCTTATGGAACAAGCTACCTTTCATTATTTCAAAGGCTTCTTATCCAGCTCTGCTGTTACCCCAAAAGCTTTAATAAAATATGGAAACATCATATATTAGATCTCCACCATAACAGTAGCAATGGAGCAAGATTTTTCTTAGCAGTTCAGTCACTTGAGTCTTCTGTCCTTTTAGATATCCTGGTTCTTTGCAAAGCAACTCTTGACGTCCCTCTTCATCTATTTGTTCCAGAATATTTTCTTTGATATCCTGTATTTTGAGAGTTGCTTCCACGGAACTAAAACAAAGTTCAGTTGTTTCCGCAACCCTCCATTTTATGAGGTTGAAGCAGAGCATGTTTTACTCTGCCGTGTGCTTAATCTATAAATAATGCTTTGATACTTTAACAGACCCACTAATTCTCCAATTCCTTTAGACTTTTGCTTCCAGTTCGCTTTCACTTGGGTTTTAGTTGTTTAAGAGTATTTTATTATCACATTAATAGAACACTATAAAAAGCAAGGTTAACTAACCAAAAGTAAGAATTACATCAAAATTAGAGTTGCACCAGGACAGAAGTTACAGCAAATTTTTAATGACGGTTGGAAAAAAAAATTTTCCCACCAACCATGTACTCAATAACTGAACAGTTTATTCAAACTATTAGAAAATAAAAGAAACACATTTCAGTAAAAAGACTGAGAGTCTACACAAATCAACAGCAACTGAAAACATGATTGGAAGGTAAGCCATTCTGTCAAATTTAATGATAGCAGCTGCTGCCGATTTATTTACAGCTGACATAAAAAATTCATTTTACACAGCAAGTAGGAACAGACCAAGAGGAAATGATAGAATATTGTTAATACCTGCAGAAGCAAAACTGATTTTTTACAAATAAAACCTTTTAAAAATTATTCATATGAAGATGGTCTTAAACATGATGCAGGAACACAGTGGTGCTATTGCTACACAGGTACAGAGTCACACTACGAATTCTATCCCTATTTGTTTGCAACATCAGGAATGGGTAACACAATTAGAAAATAATTAAATTTTTATATTTGAGGGGCACAGGATTGCAGAAAGGTGTTTACAAAATGAAAACAAAAATGAATTTTTTGCAAAATCCATTAAGTGAGCAGTTGGGGCGCCTGATGAGTATGTGAGGAGGAAGGCAAAACGAACCAGCGCAGTAGTAACTGCGTGGTTTCATCGAAAGCAAATTTCAGATGAACAACTAAAGTTGATGCATGTATACAATGGATATGAATAAGAGTTGGGGAAAAAATAGTGGACAACTGAAACAATGGTTAATACACTTTCCTGGTAATAATCAATGAGTCTGCATTGTTATTAAATACCTGTTTATCAGTATTTATAACACATTTTAAATATGTGGGATTTATAAAATCTTTGGGAACCAAAAGACCAGAAAGCACTATAAAATTGCAAAACAGTACAATTGTTAAGACACTTCATAACAAAAAATGTGATATGCTACGTACAAAATGACCAGTTCCTTAAAACATTTTCAGTATTACAAGTCACAACGATAAGGTTTCTAGGACACACTGCCCAATTGCTACTGAGGGATTCTGGAGTTCTGCAAACTCCACTCTTACCCTAACAGGAGAGGATGATTCCTCTGTACTTCGTTTCTGTGGCTCTGCCTCAACATCTTGACGTTTGTTCTTCATTCTTTCCCGAAGATCTCCAGTGGGTCTTTCTGGTGACCTGTATAATACAGAAACATAATATAACCAGTTCTATGGGACTATTTTTAAAGGAATATGATCTGTCTTTTAATTATTATTTTATTAGTATATCCAGAAAGATCTAAACCTCCCACCCAGAGGCAAAGTGGATGAGTAAGAAAACATTCCATTCTAAAGGGCTTAAGCATTCTAAAAACCCCAACCCTTTCAGAAAGTCAAGGAAGACTTGACTCTAAGAAGAAAAATTACTTTTATGTATATACGGCATGACTCAGTTACTATGCTAGATCAGTGTCAGATGATCCTATCCAGAACAAATAACCTTTTTCTGACCATCATGCAAATGTGTTTCACAATTGCTCCTACCAAACATTTCAAGATTTAGCTTTCTCCATAATCTAAGCTGCAACCATTTTTATATATATTATATAAATATAAGTGTCTCTATTTATTACATATGTATATTTAAAACCACAATTAATGCAGAATCAAACTACTATAGACTAGCAACGACAGTCACAGAGAAGCACAACTCTGAATGCAGATGAAGTCTGCAAGCAGAGATAACGTAACCTAAGCACCATCCTCCCACCTTCTCGGTGAGGCTGACACACAGCAAAGCACTGTTGCAAGACCATGAACCAGAAATTAACTCCTGGAGGCTTCTTCCATTTTTCATCTTGCAGTAATATAATTATTTCATTATTTAATTACAAAATACTGGATGAACTCACCATGCACCTTTATGATATATTTTCCGTAAAAGATATTACTGTGACGTGGAATGGGAGAAGGAACATCCTACACTACTATAATTTTGTCACCTCTTAGTACGGATTCATGAGTTCATCTACCCCTTACGGGTTAAAAGAGAACAACCATTGCACTGGTGAGGCACTGGCACAGGTTGCCCAGAGAAGTTGTTGATGCCCCATCCCTGGCAGTGTTCCAGGCCAGGTTGGATGGGGCCCTGAGCAACCTGATCTAGTGGAAGGTGTCCCTGCCCATTGCAGGGGAGTTGGAGCTGGATGATCTTTAAGGTCCTTTCCAACCCAAACCATTCTGTGATTCTACGATTCAAACAAATTCCTAAGATAAGAGAATGTAGGAGCTGTTTCAGATAATCTTTCAGTTCAAGAAAACAAATTTTCTCTTCATATACGTTTGGCTTGATACTGAGTTTAGTATTTCTATGATGGGTGTTAGCTGTAATTACAGATTCTTCTGTGAAATGGTTGTATAGAAGTACTACATCTGTGCCTACCAGTTTACACTAAAGAACCATAAAGAGATATTAATGCTGTCTTATTTGATTAGGAAAGTTATGTATAATATATGAATAATGAAATTTGCATTTCTTTTGTTTTTCAGACTGAAACAGTTTCCATTGAGAAAGTAATTTCTCCCACTCTTCCTGTCACATAATACATAAAGGGTAAACTCTCTTTCACAGTCAATGCATACAAAAATTTAAATTAATACCATTTCATTTTCAATCTGCACATATTTGAAAAAGTCATTTTTTCCATTTCCTCCTCTGCACTGTTTCCTACATTTAATTCTTTAAACTGCATCATAAGGTTAAATGTATGAGGACCTACAGAGAAAAAGACCAGTGACTGCTCGCATTTAATTGTCCATGAAATTGTAAGTACAGGTCAATCTAGATCAGAGGAAATGTACAGAAGAGTAGAGCTCTGCTTTTTTTATCACTAAGGATCAAATAATATCCGGCATACAAACATAAACAAGTTATCTTTTTTGCATGCAAGACTATACGATTTGAAAGTATCTGGGTTTCGTAAAGGTTATGATTCAAAGTATTTTTCCCCTCCCCCCATATTAAAAAGGTAATTTTTTGCATTACCAAAGGACTCTGAAGTATTCCAACCATCAGCTACCTCAACAAATAAACTGTCTTTCAGCATTAAAGTGCAATTCAACACCTTAATTTTAAATAATATTTAAGCTACAATACAAAGGATTTGGATTAGTGAAACTGAAAATTAAGTTAAAAGGCAAAAATATTATCAATAATGTACTTGTAATACTGCTCCTCAAGAGGAACACATTCAGGAAAAAATCCCACTAGCTGAAAGAAAAAGCAAGAGAACTTGCACTGAATGCAGCTCATGTATCTTATAGAGTGACATCTGATATTTTAATACATATTCTTTTTTTTAAGTTATACGCTGGAGTAAAAAAAAAAGAACTATCCAAACCATTTCACCCTCAATGAATGAATTTTTTCTTCCCTCCCATGCTGAAAAAAGGGTATTTTGCTAAAGCATTATTCAAATCTACCTAAATATTACAAAAACTATGAAAAACCCCACAGAAATTAAAAAGGTACACATTCAGGGCTGGGGTTGGTCGGTCAATTTTTTGTTTGCTTTTGCTGTTACTGGGTCAGCTTTTTTCAGCTTTAGGAGAACACCAAATCAAAGTCATTGTAATCACACTATCTCTCTTTCCCCAAAGAGATCATAACCCTCCAAAAGTTCTAATAAAATAAGACTGAAAATCAGTCAAATTTTAAGAAATAATTACTCAGAAAGCCGTAACTGTTTTCAGACGCTTTGGCTAAATGCACAGAAAAACAAGCTGGTCTACTTGCTGATTTTTCTTTTATGTGTACCACAGCTTCTTTTCTACATAACTCTCCCACAGCCCACTCGAAAGGGGATCTTTGGTTATTCCAGGTAATGCTTACTGCTGAACTTCAACAGATGGGGACAATTTACCTCTGCAATTTAAGTGGCTAGACTGCAACTGCCAAAACCTCTCACACAAAAGGCATTATGCAATTTCTTTTTAATATTTTGAGTAGGGCCCATCTTTTAAATAAGGCCTAAAATGCAGAATTTCCTCGTTTCAAATTTTAAGCAGTGCAGTTAAGTGATTTTAAACCGCATTACTTCCTGCAACAGTTCAGTTCCCCAAGCTCACCAACATTTAGGAAATGCACAATCGTAACAGTGCCTCCATTTGCTCCTGTACTTCTTACAGGGTCAGGAACAAGTATCCAGCAACAGGCACACCTTGCAACACACCTACCTGAGAATATCTCTGTGTACCTGCGTGAGAGCACACATGTGCATAGAGGCAGATGATCATTATTGGTGTGTCATGTACATATTATAACTGCTCAAGAAACACTGTCCTGTTTTCCAGTTTCCCATACCACAATATTTGAAACTTTCCATTTCTATACATTATTTCCTAATACGACTGCTGGCTTGATTTGGTTTTTAAATGAAGTGTGATGATCCCGAATAAAGAGGATCAGTCAGATTAAGAAAAGGACCCTCCAATGGCAAAGATCCTGACAAGAGCATGAAGGAGCCAGCCAGGAAACTGCCAAGCAACTAACCAACAATCTACAAGTGCAGAAAGAGAGCAAAATTCCTCATGGGATAGCATGTTTACACACAGCCCTTAGCTAGCTTCTCCTTACTTCTGATGTCTGGAAGACTGGCAGGTCTAATACCAAATTCTTAATACTATCATCAGGTAAGCTTTATGTAAAAAACACGTGAGGTTTTATTTTTATAGCAAGATTAAAATTCATGCTGTGAGAGGCAGCATTAATGATAAAATGGAACAATTCCTTTCACACTTTAGAGTCAAGTTTTCCTACTGTCTGGTGGTGTTTTGAACTATGGGAGGCATTATGGTCAGATAAAACCATTAACAATGGCATTTACTGCAGACAGGTATGGAACTGGAGGCAGAAGGTATGAAGACAGAAAGGCAGCAAGACATGCTTTGTCCTACCCTACCCAACTCCTTGCAAAGCAGACAAGACTTCCCTGGCAGGCCTGGCTGAACTGCACATGCAGACACACTGCCATTTTGTTATCCCAGATACTTGAACATGAGTATTGCTTTAACTGAACTGATGCAGAAGCAGCATTAGTTTGGCTTGCATGAAGCCAATAAAATTGCATTTGAAGTGCCTGGATAACATTTGTGAAAATCTCTCTAATGTTAAATGGCATGAAAATGCCAACATTTTATTACGTACATATTAGGTACCAGCTTTTTCTAAGCCTGGCCAAGAGCTATTAGTGTAAACTTTTGAAGACAGGCACAGTTCTTTCACTTGTCTGTTTTGGGGGGTGTGTGGGGGTGGTGGGCTTCCTCCCCCTTTTTACTTTCAAGAACACCTTTATTAGACGCTGAATGTGCTAAGCAAATAAGCAGGAAGATTTGCCCTTTGACTTTTTCATATAGTCATAGTAAAAAAGTTAGCAATAAGAAGAAGGAAATCAACATTTTTCTTAAATGTCAGTGGTGACAGTGAAGCAGAAACACAGCTTTAATCATTAAAAGAAATGTCACTTTTCTTCAAATGACCAAGCAGAACTACGCACTGAGTGTTCCAAACACTGGAAGCAAGGAGAAAGTGACATTATAACAGTTTTAAAATTTAATCTCTACCAGTAAATCACTTATTTTATTCATTTGGAACATTCAGTGCAGAACAGAGTAAAATTTTTTAGACACCAAAAGAAACATTAAACTCAGTGATGTATTTTGTATCCCAGCTGCTACCACCTTAGAAGCAATGGAAGATCAAACAAGCAAAGTCAAGATCATCCTGAGAGCATGCCACAGAAATAGGAAAAAGAATCAGACACAGAACCCTAACCTCATGCCAACCTTCCTGTTTTTGTCTTACACTTGGATGCTTCAGTGTGCCCATCCATAACCTAAAGGTAATACTGGCATTATGAAGGACAGCTGTTTGTAAACTGTGAAGCCTTCACAGAAAGAAATACTATGCTAAAACCATAACATCTTTCTCTCTTTTACTGCAGGAATATTACAAGCTCACTGCCATACTTGGTTTCAGTTAAGTTAGGTGTTATGCCACACGAAGGACAGTTGAAAAAAAAAATTAGTTTTAGTAACATATGAAGAGCCATATAATAAAAAATATTCTTTTGAAAAATGAGGTAACTTTTTGGATCTCCCCCTACAATACAGGATATTTTTCTATATCTGATAAAGTCACAAAGCTATGTTTTGAAGAGAAGTGTTTTCTCACAAGACGAGAGAAAGGATTGACATTCATCACACAACATAGCAAAGGCAGAAGGGCTGTGAGTGTGAGCACTGCTGTAAGTAATTGCAAACTGCTGTTTTAGTACAGGACAGAAAAGTATACCAGAAAGCTGCAGTGACACTACACCAAAACAAAAAAGTATTAAGGTACTTGAGCTTCCCACTTCAAGTAATGTAAGTAGTTAATCTGCATCCAGCAGACTCCATTCATTTTTCTAAAGCTGTATACACACAAAAATCCTGCACACTGCCAAAATAATTGTTTTAAGCAGCTTCATAAGGCAATTGGTTATTGATATAACATACAATTAGGCACACCACAGCATTTCACTTTAAAAAAAAAAAAACAACAACAAAAGACAGAGTTGCAAAAGCTATTTTCCTACAGCATGTGAAGAATTCAAAGTGAGTTCTTGATTTACCTTCTATAACTGCTGCTATAGCCTTTACCTCGTGGTGAAGGGCCATGTACGAATCTACATGTGTTCCCATAGAGGCAGTTGCCAGTCTTCAGCCAGTTACGGCACTGTGTCTAAGAGACAGACATTACTGGGTGAATTTCACACTCCTTTCTGGAAATACCATTGGTGTGAGTGTGGCAGAACAAACAAATGACTCCACATTAAGTCCCATTTATCTGTAATTTCTGTCCACCACTAATATTATCGATTTAAAAAAAAAAAAAAAATCAACAATGAGCATCAGGTCTGGCAGAGAAAAAATTTATGTTGGTGGAAATATTATTAATATGCACAGTACTACTGCTCCATCCAGAAGCTGGCACAACACACGGTATTTGAAAATTCTAGTACTAGCATGTTGAACATCCATGCGTTAAGGAGTTCTTTTCACCTTTACTTAACATCAGTAACATCTGAGCATTTGGTGCTTGTGAGCTACTCTTTCCCACCACATAAATCCTGGAAAAGAAGATGCTGGGGTGGGGAGGAAAAGAAGAACGCTTTACAACTCACCTCTGCAGTACTTCCAGTGCTGGGTCCAAGCCTTTCAAACACACTGGGTCTTCGGGATGTGCTATCGGATATGGTCTTGGTATTTTCCACTGTGACCTTCCTTCTAATTTTTGACATTTTGTACTACTTCAACCAAAAAAAAAAGCAAAACTGTAAAATCCTTCAGTTTGGGGCTATTGACACTGAACTCATATGAATAAAATAGTATGATAAACATTGCAAGAGTTGCTGCAGAGGTGATGAAGAAAGAAAAAGAAGTCATAAATGAGTGAAATGTATCTAATAACAAAGAATGCTTCTGACTTGAACTAGTCAGCTGAACACCAGTAATGACAATTTTTCATTTTATTTCGTGACCTGCTTTGGAGTCTTCAGCTTCCCCTTGGGAAAGATCATATGACATGTTATTCATTTAGGCAGCAAACACCACATAGGACAGATGCTTTCTTTTGTCATGTATTTTTGGTGCATGAACTCAAGTGACTTAAAGTGAATAGAACCTTTAATGTTATTTCACCAACCTCTCAGAAACCAGTTCCAACCACTAAAAATGGCTCCCATTTTTGAAACAAATTTCAAAAAATAAGAGCTTCGGTTTTCTCCCCTTTGTTGTGTATGACAACCTGCTGAAAACCATCTTGCTATTATCCACAGTCTGTGTTTGTTACCAGTCTGATTGCTACAACTATTTGGATTCACGGGAGTTTATGAAAAAAACCCCCAGACTCCATAACAATGGTACACTTCTTAAACTGCTCAAGAAGCAGCTCCTTCTTGTTAAGAAAAACATATTTTAAAGGAAATACAGCATAACTTTGATAAACAAGAAGCCACAATTTATCTTACCTGAGAAAGGAAGGAGTTATAGAAAAAAAATCATATTTAAAGGAAAAAAAAGGAACATATATATTTAGCACGAGACAGATTGTACAAAAAGGGCGAAATGGGCCTCAAAAACTATCGTCCATTCTTTACATGCTACTTGATCTACACGGAAATAAGATCAATTTGGGAACACGTGCCAGGTGCTTGATAATTTATATACAGCTCAAAAAAACACCTCTTTGTTGTACTGCAATGTGCCATCACCCTCATTAATCAGTAGATCATGATTAGCCAAACACTAATCTCCTACCCTTCTGCTGCCGTCTCTTCTGCTCCTAGGCACGTGTCACCGCATTTAGAACACACACACACACTTAAATTATTACCTCATACACAAACAGGTTACAAATGACAAAGTTCATCCATAAAGCCAGAAGAATACACATTTAAACTAACATCCACCAGGGAGGATTAATACACGTTTTCACCATCTGATCAGCAATATGTTCCCACAGTATCCAGATTGTAAGGTTACATTTCACAGAAACAAAATATTATAATGTATAAATGTGGACACTTCATTATCTGAACCCTACAGTTATTTCCAGGACAAGACTTCCCTAGGAGTCTGACACCTGTTCACTTTCTACAAACAAAATGCTGTGCTGAAGCTCTTGTGAAGCACTTTAGCTCCTTTATAAACAATGGAAGAAAGACAGCTTACACTGTATTTGAGATTTCCCAGCAGAGCTCTGCTCTACTGACTTCTTCTCCAAGCCTCTGATTATCTGAAGAATTTTATCTCATAAATAAGGTTCAGATAATCAAGACGTTAACCAAGATGTTCAGGGAGGGTAGAAGTTAATCATATGGTGTATACCACACATTAAAAACAATGGTTAACGTCAATTAGTGGAAGCAGACAGTCAAACAGTAGAATTTCCAGCAGTATGAAATTATTTGGGTTAGTTAGTAAAAACTGTAGAGAATAGAGATTTTCAGAAAGATCTAATTGAGTTAGAGAATTGAGTAATACAACAGCAGATGAAATGCAAAGAAATATAATGCAATGCACACAAGGAGAAATGATTTTGTCTAAATGTTTGATGAGATCAAATTAGTCCAGTCTTCTGAGAAAAATAATTAGGAGTCATTGTGGACAGCTCAATGTGCAGCAATAGTTAAACAGTCTGACAGGATAAACCATTAAAGTTAGAAAGCAAAACAATACCACATCTCACCTAGCTGAGCACCCTTCCATTTCAGGATTCTCACAGAATTTCAGAAAAATACTACTAAATTTCTACAGTTTCACGCAGTCACACCCTTTTAATTGAGGATATAAAAATCAACTGACACATGCAAAAGCATTTTTAATAAGACGATCATATAACAAACGACTAATTTGGATTAAATATTTACAGTTAAAAGAGCCATATCTGAAATAAAAAGCGTTAGATAAACGACACTGGCAATGGCATAGGGAGAGGGTTCAACACATGAAGGACAGATAAGTCTATCTAATACGCAAGTACAGTACACACTGACGTCGTAGCAGCATACAGAAAAATTAATTCATTTTGCCTCAATTCCAATGTATTTTTATTTTCAAAGAAACAGAGGCAAAACTTTTATTTTAAATGTTAATTTTTACCCAGCATATAGTACGTTTTTGGAATTAACTTGTATAGGAAGTTATGATGATGACCAGGCTTAAAAGCATAGTTATAAACATAGAGAGGATGAAGGGGGCAACATCATCATAACTGAACAGATAATTTAATGTCAACTGCCTTTTTCCCTGTATTTTGGCATAAGGAAATTAAGAAGAATACTATTCAACCCCGAATCTTCTAATCTTGTAAAACCCCCTATTAAAAAAACCAAAAAACCCACAAAACAACACTTGAAATGAGAAACAAAAACCTGCACTATTTCAGGCAGCAATCTGTCAATTCTACCCTCATAGTCTGGTCCATATCTACCAGTTTGCAAATTAACAACAGATCCTTTACTACCAGAAGAGATATTTCACGATAGATTACTCGAAGGAAACAAATCCAGCATGCTGTGAGTGCACAGCACATCACTTTCTGTATGCACATATTATCACATGAGGGCCTCACTAATGCAATGAGAACTGCAAGACATTCCACTGCTAAGTGAATGTAGATGTTACCAAGGGCTGCAGGATTAGAGTCCAGACATATTATTCTGAGGCAAACTGAGGAATTTCACTTTGTCAAACATTGCATTTGAGAGACTGTATTTGCTAATGCAGTCAGTCTCATTTTCGTTCTTCGAGGACCAAGTGAGTTGGAAAAATAAAGACACTGTTTAAACAGTATTGAAAATCTCAGACGCATAATGACAGGTTTTGTGTTTCTGAGACGGTTTTTTGCTCATAAATGAGTACTGTGAGGGGAAAAAATTACGTGTTTAATTCCCAAATTTCTCAGACTGCACGTTAACGGACAACCAAGAACAATTTAAATGGAACATCCCATAAAGATTCCCCTTCTCACACATTTTCACCTTCCACTGTTTTACCACTGATGATCACAGTCCTGCTATCAATCCCACGCTGATGGCCACTGCAGTGACTTTCCATCAGATGTCTGTGCCTCTGAATTACTATCTCCTTATCAAACAATAATGTGGGATTAGACAGCAGCGAGTCCCAGTGTGGACTGAGCCTTGAGCACTGTCTACATTTCAAATAATTACTACCAGGATTTAAAAAAAAAAAAAAATTAAAAATTTCCAAGTAGAATATAATGCACTTCTCTATATCAGATACACGACATTGCATTGCTGACTCTACCTAGGGGCACTGAACTTTCTGCTACTTCTGAAACAGAATGAAATTTCTGAAACTAAGCAAAAATAACTTTATCCTCCTAAAATAAATTCTATACCTAAAATTCTATTTGTAAATTATCACTTTTCCATGCATAAGTAAGATCCATGACAACCTTTACAACAAATTAGAAATATTATAACAGTAGAACAACTCATTCACAGATGCATTTATGTTATTCTTTAAATGGAGTAACTTTCCCAGGGTGAGAGACAATCTGTTAATGACATTAATTACACTACTGTTTGAAGGAGAACATATCACAGAGTGTTATTTACATGAATCATCTAAAATGTGGACAGACTTGAGAGAAGTGAGTGCACCTAGTGGGCACTAACCAATGAACTGAAGTCAATGAGGCATGATATGACTGACACAGCATTCACTGAAATTCTGTATTTTTCATTACCAGTACTCCTATATTTTGGTGTTGAGCATGCTTAACATTTTTCTTCAAAATTAGTATGATATTACATAAGTCAGAATCAAGAGATATCTGAAACACTTGGTTTTCTGTTAGAAAAACCTAATCCAGCCCCCTGAAAAAATGAATCCTGAAGGATTCTACAGGAAAACTAGAAACTGAGATGTAACAGAACAAAGGCAAAGTTCAAAAACAAAAAACATTTAAGGAGATAAAAATCTCTTTAAGAAGTCCAAGACATCACTCATAAGCATGTCAATGTCTGCGCATGCACACCACACCACACACAAGCTAAGCATTATGTCACTTCAGAAAATCCTACCTGTGAAGAGATAAATAATATGCCATTTCAAATAACAAGAGAAATTACTTCAAAGTCCTACAGAAGTTCAGATACAAACTCATTGTAACACTCTTTGATAAACTAAATATGTGTTGAAAACTAAGTAACAGCTTTGATAATGGGTCCCTGCACTTTACAAAATGAAGAGCTTTTACCTGAAAATATTTTGGGTCCTATTACAATGTTAACACTTCCATGTTACCTCGCTAATAAAATAGTGATATTTGAAGGAGCTCCATGGGTTTACTACCTAAAAATATTACTAAAAATGGTAAAATACATTCATAATGAACCTTCCAAAAAAGCACTCAAATACTTACACAAAGAAGCCTGTTTGACACAAAACTAGAAATTAATCCAAATTTACAACTCCTCGTTGGTAACCCATCACCATACTAACTTGAACCTATCCCCCTAATTTAACATATGACATTTCTCCATTAGCAGCAATAAGCAACTGCTAATTATGTTTGCACAAGTATAAAATCATGGTTGGCTTTCTACAGGTGAATAAAAACATCAGGCCCCAGTACCACATCAGGAAGCACAGAGTATTCCATGCCTTGTCTAACCACGTCTTCATGCTCAAAGAAGATGTTTCCCCAGACTAAGGGACAGTCTGTGCAGACTGGTGTGGACAGGTCCAAGTTCACTCTGCCTTAGTATCCGGCTTGCTGGATACACATTACCTCCCATCTGTGAGCTGGATCAGCACATTAGTATGCTGTCACTCTCAGCAAACATGCTGAGAAGCAGGGTGTATTATCTCGGGTACAGCCCCATAAAGCCACACTTCTTTAGTTTTCAGGCACATGGGCTGAGTCTGTCCACTCCCGTCTGCACAGAGGAACACGGAGTGTTTCATCACCGGCCCAAGATCCCTCAAAGTTGCTAAACCACTAAGAGCCAAACACCTGATCTCCAAACAGTCCTGCAGAAGGTTGACAAGAAACCAAAGGTGGAGTGAGAATCCATTGAGAAGTCAAAGGCGAGGCCCTAAGCAGACCATCCATAACACACTAACCCAAACATACCCGGCTACAAGTTCTGGAAGGGATGGGAGTTAGCTGTAGTTGCTACCTGAAGGAACGGTGATGACTGAATTTACACAAGCTAAATTAGTAGTCCCTCTTGAGCACATAAAGCAGAAACTATTTTACTGCCAGAAAGTGGGAGAAGAGCACTACTGAAAGGGGAAAAAAAAAAACAAACAACCAAATAAAACCAAAAAACCCCCACGAACAGGGAATATCCGAGCATATGGGAAGCAGACTCCAGCACGACCACCGACTGACGCCGGGCACACGGCGG
>VWZT01015863.1:2620244-2685711 GCA_013397055.1 Pachycephala philippinensis
GCAGGGATTCGGTGAGGAGTGGCTGAGGGAGCTGGGGTTGGTTAGCCTGGGGGAGGGTCAGGGGTGACCGTATCGCTCTCTACCATCACCTAAAATGAGGTTTAGCCAGGTGGGGGTCGGCCTCTTCCCCCTGGCAACAAGTGACAGGACGAGAAAATGTAGTCTTAAGCTGCACCAGGGGAGGTTCAAGTTGAACATTAGGAAGAAATTCTTCACAGAAAGAATGATTAAACATTGGGATGGATGCCTAGGGAGGTGGTGGAATCACCATAGCTGGAGGTGTTTGCGGAAATACTGTACGTGACACTCAGTGCCGTGGTCTAATTGACAGGGTGGTGTTGGATCATAGCTTGGACTCGGTGATCTCAGACGTCTTTTCCAACCTGAATGATTCTGTGATTCTATGATCTTCAACTAGACCAGGTTGCTCAGAGCCCCATCCAACCTGTCCATAAATGTTCCCAGGGATGGGGCATCCACCCCCTCTCTGGGCAACCTGTGCCAGTGCCACACCACCCTTAGTGTAAAAAAAACTTCTTTCTTAATGTAAACCTGCCCTATTTTGGTTTAGAACCGTTTCCCCTTGTCGTGTCACTTTACAAAGGTCTTACAAAGTCTTCAGGCCAGTGTTGTGCTGCGACAAACCTTTGGCTGCAGGGTGAATGGACTTGGCTGATTGTAGTGGAGGAACCTGCGGGCAGCTCCCACTTGGTTTGGCCACTTGTGTGTCCTTCCCTTGCTGTGAACACCCTTCCTGTTTCACAGTGGGCACGATAAGTAGGGTTGTTTTCCTGTAACAAAATCCTGTAATAACACAAATAATCTAAATAGGGGAATCTCTTCTATGGATATAGTCTGCCCAGTATGCCCTGTGTCAGTTGGAACTCTGCTCACCAGGAGTTCCCACCATCCAGAGGGACATCTGTGCTATTTTCCCCTTTTGCTGTGCTCTCTCTATAACCTTGTGGTGCAGTGAGCTGCCATTGTGGATATAGATATATAATTATGGCTGAAAAAACTGATGTGTTCTCAAATACAGGGGGTGCAGTCATTCTGGGGTTTTGCCTTTATAGAAAGAGTTTTAATAAAGGCGCAAGCTTTTTTATTACATTTTTATAAGTAACTAAGTGCAGTCATGCTGGAATAAATTATATTCAACATCACAAATTTTGAAGAACATGTTGAGCTATCTCTTTGACAGCAGAAAGTGCTTCTAAGCAAGTTGGCTTGATTTCTCGAGAAGGAAGCAAAAATCCGTAAGTTCCTGTGTCACGAAGCTCAAAGGTAAAAGAATATTTAATGCCAAGATCGTAAGCCCAGTCATCAGACCCTCCAGGAGCTAAATCTGTATGAGGAAGGGAAAATAGGAAAATCGCCTGAAACCAAAACTTTTTCTGTTGAAAAGCTGTCTTCTGATGCCAGCAGGGATATACTGTCATGCCTTTCATTGCAGTAAAGTCATACTTACAGATGGTTTGTGCACCAGCACCAGGTCTGTAAGTTTTCCAAGTTGTCCTCTTTATAGCTTTAGCTGCTTTCTGTGCCAGACTTTCCTGAAATTAAACAAAACGTTATTACCTTTAAGGCCTTGTGATAATAGTTAATTTGTGCGCAGTTAGAATTTACTTACACTCTGTGCTCAGGATTTCACATTAGTTAAATAATCATATAAAAGGTTCTAGAAAACCCACTGAATGTGGTAAAAGTTTTCAGCATATGCCCATGCTACAGACTGCATTTCTGCTGTAGTCAGATAAAAAGTATAGATGGGACCTTACCCCCACTTCTGGCAGTAAACTCTTGTCAAACCATTTGTTCTCATTTGTCTCATATTTTTTCTTTTCTGACGCAGTATTTAAGTCACTCTTTATTTAAGTAATATTGACAAATATGGCAGGAAAATATTCTAATTGAGAGAACCCTACTCTTAAGCCATGAAGAAGACTAAAATGCCCAGAATCTGTGCACCTCTTTCTGCTTTACAGGGAAAGAGTAACTGTTCTGTTTTGAACTCTGCTATTTTCAGTGAGAGTTTTTACTGTGTTGTTTGGTGGCTCAAGAATGGAAAATTCTGCATATGCGGGATATATTTTCCATCCTACCATTAAGACCGATTTAAATACGTATCCCTAGCAAAAGCCTTAATAAAAGTAGCAAGTGTCCACCAGAATACCTCATTGCTTAGGTATGTGAAGAGTGTTTGCGAGTCACACATCCAATTAATTTTAGAGTTTGTGTAAACCATACAACATAATGAGGAATTTGCACATATGTATCTTTTCCAGAAGTCCAGAACAGCAAGACTCTGCTCTTTTAGCAGCAGCTTCAAGATATTAGGTGTTGTTGATGTATAATCAATCTGGAATAAATATTTTAATTTTTCCATAGTCTTTGGAAGCAGCTTGCTGACTTACACACTACTAGACCAGCCCAGACTTTTTAAAGTTGTTAAGAACATCAAGAAAAATGTCGTTTCCTAATTTGTGTTTCTCACAGCACAGTGACTCCCTCATTACAAGACTAACGAAGCTGGGTGAGTAGTTCTGTAATAAATGTGAAGCTTCAGGAGGTGGGAAGGCTTACCAGCTCCTCATGGTCTTTGCTTTTGTTCATAGTGTAAGAATATGGAAACAACACCAACTGGGAGTAGGAGTGCATGGTTATGTAGGCTTTAATGGTGTCTTTGTGGTCTCTGACAAAGCGAGCCACTGCTTTCACTTCAGGCTCAGACTCTGGGTAGGGCCCACAGTATGTCTCGTGGCATTCATGGTGAGATGCTCCTGGACCTTAAACAAACAAAAAAAGTGCACGGTTTTACTCCTTTACTTCTTCCCGTATGCATTTCTGTTCGTCTAATGAAAGAGCAGAGTATGATGCTGATACACAAGAAATCATGGATTCCACCACAAATCTATGGAAAGAACTTGCATGCTTGTAGAAATCTGCAAGCCTACCAGGATTTCTCACCTACTATATGCCCAAAACTCATCAAGGAGAAGGTGTAGAAAAGAAGTATTGAAAGACTGGATAAAAAGTCTTAGAGGAGAGGATGAATATGCTTCATTTAAAATCATCACATGATTGTGAGATTACATCTTCAAATCTAGAAGTACTACAGGAAAAAGGCAGTTCTACATGATTATTTAATCTTGTGGAAATGCAAGATCCCAATGGAAAGCTGAGGAAGCAAATCAAAATGAAAATTAAAAAAAAAAAAAAGGATGCTGGAACAAGTTAACAAGAAGACAAATAGAATTCACCACATCTGTCTTCAGAATAAGACCAAATAACTTTCTGGAAGCATCTTTAGTGTTTAGGGGGAAAAATGCATGTTTTTCTTGATATAACAGCCATGGATGGTTTAGCAATGGACTAGAATGACTGAAAGCCTTATAGGACTTTAGTGTCAGCACTGAGTGAAGTCAGATCTGATCTATAGGGTAACATTTTAAGGCAGCTATTCTGCAGACTACGAAAAAACTTGTCAAGTACTAAAGTGCCTGCAGTAATTAAATATGATATAGTCTTCATAAGAAACACTAAGGGCCAAAAAATCTTGTTCAGCTAGGCATTATGGAAGGATGACTGAGGTGATCAGTTTGTACACCACGGTGGAGCATCTACTCGGCTGGATAGTGCAACAGGCCTTGGGTGACATGGCAAGGGCCACCTCTTCCCTCTTTCCTCCTTCCCACCAAGAGCCTCCCCCAGGTGTGTCGTGGTGTGGCGCAAGGGGCTCTCTTGTGCTAGGAAGAGGTTATTCCATGGTGTGTCATCTGGGGAGGAAAAATCCTGAGTCCCAAAAAGAATTATCTTAAGCTGGGAGAGTTTTCACCAGTTCATAACAGATACTCAGCTGCATTTGTCTTTGTATTAACTTTGCCAAAAAGTAGATGAAAATGTTTTCAAAATAAAGAATTTTAAAGGCCAGAATTGAGGCAGGGGTACAATAGGAAGAAAATTATGTCCTACCACACCAGTGTGCATCAAAATTCCTGTTCATGTCAGTACCAATGCACTTGCTGTTACCGTGCGAGGAGCGGCTTTTTCTCCACAGACGATTCTATGGACAGAGACACGCAAGCCATGTTCAGGGAAAAATGCTGAAAAAGTCAATGCATCACCTCACTGGTTAGTTACATGTGACTTCCCACTTGTGCCTCTACAGTCGTGTGCTAGTGAAGACCAAGGAAGATTCTGAAACCACAATCAACTTGCTGGCAAAGCTGGATGATAAAAGGAAATGTTGTGTAGGATAAGAAGTGATCACATCTGATTTCAATGGAATTTGCACTGTGGAAGGAGGGCAGAAGACATACAGTTTGGCCACGTATGTGAGTTTAGGAACCCGAGTCCAACTTTCTGTGGGCAAAGATGCAGAAATTCCAAGCACAGAATAAGACTTCGGGGTGTGCAGTTCCAGGATGAAAATGATGCCCTAACCATGCACAGTGATAGTTCCCATAAATAGCAAATCAATACGTTGCACAACTTGTCATAAAAGGTCTACGTACAGAGGGGTGGCTCCATGTGTACTCATAGCCATCCACGTTTATCACAGGCATGATGTAGAAATCAAAGTGCTCCAGAAGGGTTGTCATGGTCTGATCTCTCTCACGCACATGGATTGCCTATAAAGCACAGGGGAAACTTATTAAAAGCATTTGTAATTGTGATTTTCTTACCTTCCTGTAAAGGTACCTGGTGGCATGTGTGAAATAATTGTGGAATTATCGGAGCAGTCTGATAAGGCCCATCACATCATGGAAATTGCCAAACAGTAAAGTAGCTCTCTGCTTAGAAGTGCCAAAGGGAGAAATTGATGCAGTCAGTCAGATACACCGCAGTCCTTTAGTGTTAGTGGGTGGTCATGAGATAGAACTGAAGCCTATTAACAGGAAGGTTTGAGCTTTTGCTGCTTTTATAACCGGAACCCTCCCTCCTGCCCAAAATACAGCAAGCCCCAAAATAACAAGTAATATTTCAAATGGCTGCTGTACATAACATTATTTATTCTGATTTCATTGTGAGTTTAATGCAACTGTAAGACAAGAGTCGGTAAGATCTACATTGCTAATTTTGCCTCACAGCTTATTTTGAAGGCTTTAGTGATATCTAACCTGGTTGTTGGTCCATGACAAAGAAATAAATTTTAGTCTAGATAAGTGGGTTTGTTACTATTAGAATAGATTAAGTCCTTCATCATCTTTTTTTTTTTTTCTTTAGTCTAGATAAGTGGGTTTGTTACTATTAGAATAGATTAAGTCCTTCATCATCTTTTTTTTTTTTTCTTTATGCCTTACTTAGATCACCTTCTTTCATTTTAAATCCTTCCTGGTTTTCCTCAGGCAATGGACTTCGTTTGACTAAATGAGAAATGCCAATCTTTCTTAACAACAATATTAAATTATAAAAAGTGGACCCCTTATAAAGAATGCCTAGGATTTGCTAGGGAGAGGTGATGATTTTAGTGCATGTGTGCAGATGTGTATTAATGTCAGATTTTAAACTGTTACTTCATGAAGTGACATAGACACAAAATTTGAATTTAAACCATGTAAATTAGATCAAAGGGATGGAGAACCTAAATGTTCAGCTTGTTACTTCTGAAAAATGCTGCAGGGACATGTCACTGGCAAAATGACAGCACAGCTGGTAATTATTTGGAGCAGCATGAAAAGGGCAAATGCATTTCTTTCCAGCAGAACCTTGAAAGCTGGGATTATCAATGGGGTCACAAGGTACCTTTGGCTGTATCTGTCCCTAACCCCTGCAATATCCTTTCAAATGTTTTAGGCATTGAGCTTTTATAGTTGTGACTGATGACAGAAATAAATAAATTTATTAATTTTTTTATTATTATTATCATCTTCATTATTTAGGGCCATCATGGCCAAATCATAATCCATGTTTCAAGGACTCATCTATGTTTTTTCTCTAACTACAGTACTGGTGACTGTGAAGTCTCAGTGTCATCTAGTTTATTTCTACTGTGAACTTTGCTTTTGTGAAAAAGTAATAATAAACGATATCTCAGAACGTTAACTGAGCAAGATGGGCAACCTTGTCTGGACCAGAAAGCCCTCAGAAGCCTTTTCCTGGTCCATACCAGGGACAGGGCCAGCAGCTCATCATAAGGAGTTGAGCAGAGATGCCCTAAGTTCAAAAAAGACCAAGGCAATGTATTTTAAAATCCAGGTACAAACTGTGGATGTTGTATCTTTGGGTGCACCTTTGTTCACTCTCCTGAGCAGTGTAGATATTAAAGATACTAAAGATAGATGTGACTATTTGTCTGCAGCCACACATCAAGGCTGGTTAATCAAAGCCCATCTCATCAGTGATTTTTTAGTTTCCATGAACTGGTACTACGGCTGGATGTTGTTGGTCATGTTCTGGAGGTCTGACATGAGGGTGTCACTACAGGGATAGTACCTTCAGAAGAAGGTGGCTTGTGTGGCTTTATTCTCTGCAGATCCAGAAAAAAAAGCAGGAGCACAAATGGAAAACATAGAGTCAGGAGGAGGAGCAGCAACAGATGCAGGAGTAGGTGATGCATCACAGCAAGTGGATTGCTGGTGTGGAGTTATGCCATGTCTGGAGCAGACAAGTGTGGGATACCTATTGCTCTAGGAAGGCATGTAGGGAAGAGCCAAGGGTTGTAGGACAGCTTGAGCTCACCCTGTGTGTCTTCTAATCTGCTCCAGGCAGTGCCAGATGCAGTAATATGGACACAAGTCACCATGTGCTGCGTGACTCGGAGCCAAGACCACTCGTAGAATCCAAGGGGCAGTACAGATATGGCCCTAGTAGATTACCAAACATATGCTTTTTCTGGCCTGCCCTCTCCATCCCTGACCATTCATAATGATAAATGTCTCTGTTGAATTTGCTGCACGTACTTTGAAGTTTCTTTCATACTTGATGATACATTTGAGCTCCTTTGCATTCACTCCCTATGGCTTTCTGTTTCTCTTCTACACACTCCCCGTATCTACTGACATGCACACACACACACACTCTGCTATGCTTGCAGTGTAGACACAAATATCATGTGCTGGTGTTGTGGGAGTAAGTGGATTAAGGCTTTATGGATCCTAGAATGCAATTGGACGAAGGTAAATGGCATCAAGATTTTTTGCTTTGCTTTGAAAACAGTAATCAGATGTGATTATGTACTCACATGCCCTATGAACCACAGGCAAAAAGCAGGAGAAATCCATTCTCTAGCGTGGATACCACAGTCAATCCATATGGCGTTTTTTGATTTTTCCTTGCTTTTAGAAATCTGACAAAAGAGAAATTGCATTCAAATATCACCATTGTAAAGGGTACCACATAAAAGTGGAAGTGAAAAGGTAACCAAGATAGAAGAAGCGCCATCTGTCTTGTAGGGAGAGCTCAGACTGATCCTGGGCCAGGATGCAGCTGTTGGTTATGTTTGCGTACAGTCAGAGAGCCATATTCAGGCTGCTTGCAAAGTCCTAACACAGGCACCAAGACTACAGCAAGACTTGAGGTCAAGTGAGTCTGTCCTCAGCTATGCAGGGCAACAAACTAGATTGGCTTCATCGTCAACAGAGATGGGTATCCACTGTGCCAGTATTTCATGCCTTTGGATGATGGCCTAGATGTGATAATTTCCTTGTGACCCAGAAAGTGAACCTAATCTGGTCAAATTTGTTTGCAACAGTAATGCATCTTACTAGAATGACTTCGGAAACTTATAAAAAACACAAAAAATAGGAAGGTAGGTATAGATTTAAGGAAGTGTCCTGGCCAAACCCCATCATTTGCTTACAGTAGTACTTGGAAAGTTTTTACAGTAAGTCACAGCTGTACCTTCAGAACATAAAGCGGTCGCTTTTCATAGGATGATCCAATATATATTTTCTGGAGGAGGTCAGAGTGAACTTTCACTACTTGCTCCATCCAACGATATATCTGCAAGGGTGAAGTTAGTAAGTAGATCTTCTCTCTATTTTCTTCATCTCTGAAAGTGGTCTACACTTAAATTCATTCTACCTCGCAAAATCTTTACCTGATGGGAAAGAAAAACTAATAATTCAACCCACTTACTACTTTCCTGACTAATTTCTCCTAAAACATACAGTAAGATACAGTCACAACACAGTCCAAATGTAGCCCTAAAATTCCTCTTTAGTTCTATTTGTTTAAATTATTATTGATTTCACATTTCAAATATTTACATGTTTATTTTGCAACTTCATTTTGTTTCTGTATTGACTGCCTTTGAATGACAGTTTGAGGAAATACATGTATGAGAGATTTTGTCTGGTGCTTCTTTCTCTCTCTATGAAAGCATTACAATAAATAGAACTCTTAATTGTTGAGCAATACAGTGGTAATTATTACCCATTGATGATTTCTTTCCCTTTATCTCCATTCCCAAACACGAGACTAATTTCACCCTTTGCATCTACAGATGGTTGCAACAAAAATAGCTTACTTCTTTCATTGAATGGTAGTTTTCGTAGTATGAGGAAGATCCGCGAGCATTGACTGTGTCATTGACAGTCTGTTTTTCAATAATTCCTTTAACATCTCCTAGCAAGACTCTGAATAACAAAGGAAGAGCACAACCTCCTGTTAAATAAATGACAAACAACTTTACAGAATCATTCATGACAACAGATAAAAAATACATACTTGTGTTGGATGGTCAGTTGCCTTAACTGAGCTTTTATGCTATTTATGTTGGATGCCCTGACATAGAAATGGACTTCTCTGTCCTTCTTGATGTTTTCAACCACAACAGGTTGCCAGAGAATGACCTACAAAGTTTCCAAAAACATTTTATTTTTTTTTACTGAGGAAAGAAAAAATATTCTTGCTAACATTTAATAAGCATTTTGAAAATAATCAAAGCATATGTTTTCAATTTAAGAGACCACTCGTAACACACAGTTTCATGTTCCTTGTGATGTGTAGCATTTTGCTACTTCTGGAAATGAAATGTGTGTATTTAAGAAATGTTTATAATGACTTCTGCACATAAATTCATAAATCAAGAACAAAGGCAAGAACATAACCTTTTCTGAGACAGTATTTCTGGTATAATAGATATATTTAGCTGGTTATTATGTTACATGTTTTCAAGTCTGCTGAGAGTTATATTCCCTGAGGGTATTTGGAGAATTAATGAAGATCAGACCAGTCTTTGTAGTTATTGTATTCTCTGATGACTTTGATCACGGAGGAAATAAGTGCCAGAAGGGGTTTGAATATAAGTCGAAGAAGCAATACAGAGATTAGAAACTGGAGAAAAACAAGAAAATTAGATTCTTCTTGGTAAAATTAAGTATTTTACAATAATAAAATCAGAAGCCAACATATTCAATAAAAGACTGAAACTTCAGAACCAATAGTACAAAAAGATCTAGGGGTGACAGTTAGCAGTAAATTAGGCATAAATTTAGAGTGAGAAAAAAGTCAACATAATTCTTGGATGCTTTTTTAGGATATCATACAGCATGAAGTCACCAGACAATAGGGTTTTTTTCCTTTATGGTGCAGTTGCATGAGGAATATTGTTTGAACGATAAATGGTAACCAATAAAATTTGTTGGGAGGTACCGTTTAGGTCTTCCCTTCCCCTTTCCCTTTCCTATTGCCTTTCCTTTTGCTATTCCCATTCTGTTTTCTTATAGCTTGCCCAATTTATAGTCATGGAAACAAATTGTCTGGTTTATAACCCATGAGAAATATTTGGTTTGCATATTCCCGTAAATGACTTGGAAGAAACCACCACAAGCCCTCTCTGCACTGAATGTGCTGCAGTTCTTCTTCCTGAATTCTTGGGCCACCTGTGCACAAGAAAGTAAAGAATTACAGTAGTAAAAAAAAGATGGAGGAGCATAGGTTTATATTGGTACAGAAAAAGAAAAGGATATGTGAGTTAACTTGTGAAGGTAGAAAAGAGCAAGGAAGGTTATCAAAATGTTTCTAAGAACTTAAGGAAAGGATTAGAAGATGCTAGTAGGGGCAGCAGAAGGATTTTGGGGTGGGCATAAAATGAATAGGAGCCAAGAAAGACAGAGAAAGCCTGGGCACAGACACCTTTAAAAGCTCTCAGTCATGTGAAACACATCCTCAATCATCCTGTGAATTATGTTGATTGAGGGAATGGTTACACCTTTGTTGCAGCATTGACTTCAAACTGGGAGGGTGCGATTGGGCAAGTGAAGAGGAAGAGATGTCTCAATTTAATTAAATACCCTTTAATCTAATGAAAGATAGAAGTAATAATAGTATAAAAGTATTATTTAAGATCTTTTTTATCTTCTAGATGCTACCTTTAGAAAAATACCACAAAAATCCTGTTCTGATCTTCAAAGGTGTGTAAGCCATATAGGTCAAGATCACACTGGTCAAAAGTGCTGAGGGTCCCTAGCAAATATATTTCTACTTACTGTGTGTTGGTGGTTTGCCAGTTTTGCAGTGCCCTAATACACAAAATCAATTGCAGAAATATGAGCTCTGATATAATTCATTACTGAAACATTATGGAGGGGTCTCCTCATGTAAATTGGAAGGTATTAGAGAAATGAAAACCAAGCATTTCCTGAGCTGATATATTAGAACAAATGAATGGAAGTGGAGGGAGGGAGAAGCAGTATTAGGGAACTTGGGGAAAAATCTGGCCTAGAGTTCAGAGAGACAGAATAATCTGTTTACCTCAGTGATGTTCAGTAACTCCTGAAGAGCTTCAACTTGTTCATCGGTTTGTGGGAGAGCCCACAGAACTTCATCCCTGAAAAACAAGGGTATTTAGGTAAAGCACAGGTACTTGGAACAGCTCCAGTTCATGCAAAAGTGGAGAGGCAGGCTTGGCCTATTTCATCTTCCCTGGCTTGGCTGCCATGGACTCAAAGACGATCTAATAGTGAAGATGCTGAATCTGGTTCCAGCCTCTGCGTCTACCAATCAGTAAAATCCATGAGAGAGGTGGTGCAGGGATTTGGTAGCCAATATTTACTGCTGAACACTCAGACTGCTCCTGGGAGCTGGCACCTGCACCACAGCCACCAGCCCCAGCTAATCCACAGTGCAGCAGCACCAGTGGAAAACTAGCTTAGAACAGGAAGATGTCTCTCCTGCTGTCCCCTGAGTTTCTCAGTCTCAGTCACCATTCAGCAGAGACATCAGCCCTCTCAGTGTGCCAAAAGCCCTCCCAGGTTGGCAAAAGCCAAAGAGGATGTTTTGTAGATGTGCATTCCTACTTCAGTCAAGTTTTTCTGGTCTCGTCATTTGTGTCCCTCTGCCAGGTATTGTTTCAGATGCTCTGCACCACTGTCCTCCCCATCTTTGCCCAGTAACTTATATTCCCCTTCTATTTGAAAAACGTAGTCTGGACATGCTGTACATGACATGGTGCTTCCCAGCTACCCCATGCCTGACCCCCTTGTTGGTGACAGAAGTAAAATTCACTTTCTGGAAAGAAAAAAGTAGAACTCTGCATTGAGCCCTGATCATCAGTGTCCTGAAAGTCATGTAGTTAAAAATTGCATTGCGTAGATAATTAAAATAATTTGTGTGTGTAGAAGAAGGAGACTCAGGGGAATGTCAGACCCCTTTCTCCATTTCCTGGGCTGGGGTGGCTCTCAGCCATCTAATCACGTGGAACTGGTGGCACTGTATAAACCAGGCACAATCAAAGTCCCTGCCAGCCCTGTCTGCAAAGACTGTCCTGAAAAGAAAACAGGCAGGGCTCTCAAAACTAGGGTTTTCAAGCAGCATAAGATGATTGTCACAGCTTGTTGCTGTGACTGATTTCAAGCAGAAACCTGACAGCATCTGGCAACCAGGTGATTCATCTTTACTTTTAGCCAGGCTGCAAGCAATCACTGTTGTTTCTCATGCAGAACCAACAACATGCCAACCCTGTTTTTGCCGCCACCATCATTTGACAGAACATCAAAAAACAATCAGGGATAGGCAAGGTTGGCAGTTTGCCTATTTCTTTAGGTAAGTGCACTCCGAGGTGTGTGTTTGAGGCTACTTTGAAAATGAATTTGTCTTCTCAGAGCTGAGGGAGTCTTTTCACACGGGAGCCAAGAAAAGACCTGCTGCATCTGATTTCATTGCATGAATCCCACAGCCTGAGAGCATCATAATGAGGAAGCTGATGGGTATTTGTACCCCACCATTTCTTGCACAAATATTCCATGAACAGGTGGTACAGTTCCTCTCTAGCTCTTGTTACAGGACCTGAATACACTGAATAAGCTGATCAAAATTCTGCCCCTGTGCTTCAGCGTGGTGAGTATTAACAGCCAAAACTGTAGTTGTTGCCCTTCTCAGTTCCTCTGCTTTGGCATTATACCCTCTTTCATCTGTCTTCTGCCCCACTCTTTGTAGGAAACACCCAGACAAAAGCTTTAATTATTACCCTTATACCAAGCTCAGAAGCAACCCTCTACTCCCAGCTTCCTTACCCTGCCTGCTGCCCCTGTACTACTGGACCTGGTCATCTTAAACACACCCTTTTCTTTCTGTTCTCATGCCCTTCTTCCCTGATTGCTCTTTGAGTTTGTCCTTGAAAAGATCTTTCTCATTCCCTTCCACCAGCTTTCTGCCAGAGTCCCACTGGGCTCTGCCACTGTTTCCCATCTCTTTTTCCTTTCCCTTTAACTTCTTGGTAAATAGAAGTCCAGCTGCCATCCCCACACTACAATACTCAGGTCTTACCCTGTAAGTAAGTAAGATACATTTCAGTTCATTTTAGATGGATTTGGTATCTTCATCTGAGCTAGGCACTGTTGTAAAAAAGAAACAGGCACTTCAGGGGTCTGGTTAACCTGAGCTATTTTAGATGTGTGTGCTAACCTGGAATGAATTGCCTTCTAAATACACATATTTTTCTCCGCTAGCTGTACAGAAAGGTGAAGGAGACTTGTTCCCATGCAGAGCTGTGTAAAAATTCCTTATAGTCAGATGAGTCTCATTATTTTAGCCACTTTCGTAGCTGGGCTGGGAGGGTTAGGCTCCTGCTTTCCAGTGGGAAATGCCATATTCTTGTTTGAGAGCCAGATACTTAGTGTTCTATTTAAACATGAAATAAATAAACCTTCAAGTACCACAGAACAATATTGTTCCACTGAACTCACCTAAAACCATGTTTGTTTCCCCCTACTTTAACCCTCCCACCTCCATAGCAATCCACAACAAAATATGATTGCAACACAAAGGGAGAGGAAATATCCTCTTTTTAAGGCATGAACTCAATGGTGTTCACCTCTCATAGGTCTGCAGAGTCGTGCAAAATCACAGCAGAGCTATGAGAAATAATTCACATTTTATTAGTGTAGGTATTTTAGTTCTGGGAGCAGGTTGTATTTAATCCTAGGTTGCTCAGCGTTGCTTAAAATCACCACATGGGGAACTTATCCTTTTAGTTCTACTTATTAAAGCGTTTCAGGTTTTTAAACCAGTTGGAGATGCAGAAAATAAAAGCACTTTGCCTGTCTTCATCACTGACATATGTTCTCATGTTTTAAGAAAGCATTTGGTTTCAGGGCATTTCTGAAGTTTATTGAAAGGTAACAATAAAGCTGCTTCTGAAACATTGTGCAAATACCAAATGGTTATTCAAAAATGATTTATGCCTGGAAAAAACATCATAAAATCTGCTTTGGAAAGAAAACAGATTGTTAGCACTTTCCGAAATGGTTTCTCTTTCTACCTCAAGAAGTAATTCATTTAAGATCTTGTTTTAAGGCAAATGAAGCAAATTATTTTTTCCCATTAAGTTTCAAAATGCCCTTTATTGGCATTCAAAAGTACTGAATGAACAGAATTGATTTGCACTTAGACCGAAAAGAGTAGTCTTAATATGATTAAAAACATAGGATTTATGGATGCAAAGAAGACTTAAAATAATTTCATTCCCCCCACCATCTTTATGTTAAATTGAACCACGTATCCAATTACAAGGGCAATAAATATATGTCAGCCTTTGACAAATGTTTTCTCATGCAACTCAGAATTATTTTGCATCAATAGTTTCCCTGTCCCACACACCACACACTAAAAGCCCAGTAGCATCTGTAGATATTTACCTTGGAATAGTGAAGACATGCTTCTCTTGAACCAAGATTAAAAGGGTAAAAAAGAGCAGGTAGAACTTCATCTTCGTGGCATCCACAACAAAACCAAATGCAATAGGAAAGCTGAGGGTTCAGGACCCTCATTATTGATTTTAAAAATGTTATTTAAAGAGTAGTTAAAATTTAATACTGCCTCTCACTTCAACCCCGAGCTCCTGGTGGCTAAGTCAATATGACAGAGCTCCCTGGGGACGTGCTGCTCATATTGATGTCGTCCATGTATGAGAGGATAAAATACATTTTGGACATTTTCATATTGACAAATCACTTTGTCATCTCAGCCTTTGTGTTATTTTATTGCAGCTACGAACAACAGACATAAGAAAGAACACCAAGCACAAAGCTTTTGTGATCCTCTAATATTTGTGGAGGTCTAGCTCCGTGCTCTACATCCAGCTCTTTTATAAGACATCACAGCCAAGCATGAATCTGGTTCAGAGCAGTGGGAATGAGGTTAAGTCCAAACAGAAAAATTCTAAGCAGGAAAGCTTCTTTTCCTGGCATTTTGCTAGAGAAAACAAGGAGCAAATGAGACATATGTTTTTGTGGTGTTTTGACATCCATGCGTTTTCCTTATGTCATACTGGGTTAGCTTTTCAAGAAAAATTACACGTGATTCTTCATCTCATTATTATTAATTCTCGCATGCCCCCAAGATTTGCTTCCCATACCTCTATCCACAGTTATCCATACAGGACATGCTGAAAAGCTGTGTGAATTTGGCATGTCCAGAATAGATGATCTCCATCTATGTTCTGTGCTTGAAGAGCAAATCCAAACTTGACTAAGGCACAGCTTATTATCCTGGTTTAAGTCCTCTTCCAGAGGGAATTCATTCCAGAAGAGGACTGAGGAGTGAATCAATACATACATAAGGGGGACACCAGGGAGCCAAGACCTGGGTGTGAATGGGGGAATGATATTATTTGATGCTCTAGGTGTAGCAATACCCCTGGATGAAAAATGCTTGGGAATGAGCCCTGAAGCTAAGGTTAAGTAATGCAGACTAGATTGCATCCATGAACATCCCCTAGAAAAGCTCTGGAGGGGTCTGGATCCAGCTAAGTAGGCAGCCAGGCCTTTGGAAGTCAAACACAGCCCTGGGGTTATTTTTTTTGTTTTGATTGTTTCAGAAGGGCAGCCCTGTCTTGAGAAGCCAGACAGCTGAGTTTTAGATGACTGAAGTCAGCAGAGGTGAATTATGCTCCCCAGAGAGTACACTGGGGTTAATGTCTCTGTGAAAATACACCAAAAAGTCTCCAAATTGGAGTTGAGCACAAACCAGACACCAAAAGGAAAGACAAGGAAAGGCTCATGGGAAGTGAAACCACCGATGCCTTACCTAGATTTTGTAGTTCTTATTTTATCTTTTCTAGATGTTCAAACAAATAGGAAGTTCTGGTAAGGTACAGAGGCCATTCCCAGCAAGGGCAGTGGGTTGATTTTTAAACCAGTGTTCAGATGGTCTTTCCTCACACAGGCAAAAGGAAGCTGTCAAATAAAGATAAAATACAGGAGGCAAAACTTGCTCATCCAGACACTCTTTCATCTGGAAATGTTTCATGCACAGATATGAAGAAAAATTTGATCTACTGAGCTAGATTTAACAGAAGAGATTGAAAAGCTGATGGAGTTGGGTTGCTCTTATTGAAGGAAAGGAAAGGAACATATCTCTACATGTCTTAGAGTGTTAATTAAGTGGGAAAAGAGAATACCTTCTGCTGTCTACCCAAGAAGAAAGTTTTAGACAAACAGTAATTGTAAGACATTTTTGAGTGTTGGTTGCTATTCCAGTAGATTCTCCAGTTTATTGCAAAGAGACCACACAGTGTTTGAAAGCTACTTTTTTCCTACTTGCTTTTTGGTTTCTGGAATGCACAGGAAATATTTCATTTAAAAAAAAGAAAAAAAAAAAAAAGGGTGTTTGAGGAAACTCTACCTGCAGCAGTAAATCTTTTAATAACCTTCAAGGACTTCTGACAACCTGGGAAGTATTTCCCAGATTATCTGGGAAGAAAAATGCAATCTTAAAAAACACTGTGAAGGGCAGCCATAAAAACAATTGAGTTAATAAAAACATCTCATTTTGAGAATTTTAACTGTTGCTTGATTTTTTCCAAGGCATTTTAATTATTTTATTGAAAATTAATTTGCATTTCAATGCCCTGTTTTTAAAACCTGGAGGAAATAACATTGAATTTAGAAACTGTTGCAAGGTGAGGTTTTAGTTGAATTTGAGAAGATTTGAAATCGTCCTTTCTTGACAAATTAATTTATCTCTCATTGGGAAATTCATCAAAACTGATCATTTCTAGCAACCCTTTTAGCTTCTGCTGAGTCAGCATGCCCTGCTGAAGAGCTGCTTGATCAAAAATTCTGTCGGAGTTCAAATATTTTGCTGCACCTGGACTAATTATTCCTTCTCCACTGGGTAGTCCATGGGCTATGATGACCTGATGCTCGCAAGTGAACCACGATCTAATATGACCAGAAGCCTTGTACTAATGGGAGTCAATTTTGGTTGTGTAGGTTTGTGTTAACTTTTAGGGTAGCTTTGGGAAATGCAGAGGCTTTCATTTAAGGAGGGATGAGCAGGTCTTAGTTTTCAGAGTAGATAATTAACGAAGTATTCTCTTGATTTCTTTGCTGAAAATTATGCATCTGGGAATTAGGACTGGTGATATATATAGCCTCCTGATGCCATTATTATATTGCTTTTAAAAATATAATCACACTTTAAAGGCAGTTCTAAAGAGATGTCTTCACTCTTTTGGCTGAATGCTGTTTCTTCTCTCTGTCTGCACATTCCCATGCAGTACCACCAGTGTCCCCTGGACAGAGACTGGGTGTTGGACCTAAGCCAGACGAGGCTCTGGCACATCTTAGTGTGGTGGTTTAAGATGTCAGTGCCCAAAACAGTGGCAGCAGAAGAGGCCAGCACCCGTGTCCCTGCTAAGTCAGAGTATCTATCATTGCTCAAGCCCCCTCAGCACACGCTGAGATGCTGGGCTGTGCCCAGTCATTATGCTGGGCTCCTGCAGGCTGCTCTTTTTGGTGAAAGAGAGCCAGACCCTGGAAAGCTGTCAGATAAAACAAGTCAAAGGAGAACTTCTTGAACTGCTGCAGCCAGATGGTCTCAAGCAGTTGCAGCAGTGCCACTGAGTATCTCCCATGATTCCCATCAGTGGCACCCCTGGTTATCAGCAACCCAAATGTCAGGAGATTTCCTTTATACTCAACCACGATCTAAGTGTGGCTGGGGCTTGCACAATATCCAGCAGCAAGATTTTAAATAACAAGTCTCATCAAGATTCTCAGATCTGAGTCTGTATTTCAGTGTGTGCTCAAGCCCATGCTAGGCTGGTGCTGTCTGTTTGTGACAGTGAACCTGTTAACAAGCACTCAGAAGGGGCAGGAGGAGCAGAGGTCAGCTGGTATCAGCAGCCACATCCCTCAGATCCTTTTCCTTGTTTGGGATTAGCATAGTCTGTTATGGTTTTGATCCTCCAGAATCCTCTTGTTTCCAGTTAATCAGGGAGTCCCTCCAGGGATGGGTAATCGTGCTGATGCATCTGTGTGACTGAAGCAGAACATTAAAGCCAAGTGAGTCTGTGCTGTCCTTATTGGTTCTTTAAATTCAGATTCAAATGCAAAATAATCTCATGAAAATTGTTGATAGGCTCTTGCCATTTTTTTCGTGCATTATCACTACTGATGAGGCCAAAGGTAACCAGTGAGCGTCCTTCCCACATGAGGCAGAAGATGACTAAAATCTAACTAAACTCTGATCTCTGTTGCTCACTGTGTGATGCAGCTGAGTGCTGTTGCTCATGAGCCACACAAGGATGCAATTAGTGTAACAGCTCTTTATTATGAATGTGGCAGAACAGAATTAGAACTCAATTTACAAGTCCCCCTTTCAAACCCATTCAGCCGTTAAGGCTGCATCATCTTTCAGTTTTCCAAGGCATATAATTGATAAATGATTTCTCCCTGCACACCTCAGCTCCTCATCTTTATTCATGAACCAATTAATCTCTGTAGGACAGTGTGATCATTTACATACATGGCCAATGTCACCAACCTCTGTTATTTCATTCAGGAAACAATTTTGCAGCCCATGAAACCACCAGGAGGGGAAAATCTGGACTATGTCTAAATTTCTGTGGTTCTGGCATTTCTCCCTCATGTCATTCTCAGATACAAAAATCAGATGCTGCCTGTGCTAGAAAATGATGGATTAACCTGGGAGGAAACAGACCTCAGCAGTATGTTTCAATCATGGCTGATAGGTATGAGCAGAGGCTGAAAATACATGTTTCCTTGGCATTTTTGAGGACTCGGTTGTGCCAACCTATTTTATTTATTTATTTATTTTTTAATTTTACTCTCTTTACTAGTCAGCTCTCCTGGGCTAGCAGAGAGAAAGATGCTGTAGTGTATGCACAGTTTGGGGTAAGTGGGGAGGTGTCGGTACTGGTTAAACACTTTCTTCATGAGCTCTGTTTCCTGAAGGTCTATTATAAACTACCACCCAAACAACATGTTGTCCAAGTGACTCACGTTTTCTTTTTGCCAGTACACATTGACTTATTTGCCACTGTCTTAACAAGGAGCATTTGCAAGGCAAGTTTAATTTTGGTAAACAAAGGATATCAAAGAGAGTCCCAGGACCTCTCCAAGCAGACCTACTGAGCACTTGAGCAAGGTGTCCAGGTGCCACCTACAAAGAGCACTCTTTGGCCAAGTTGCATGTGAATGGATGCACACCTGTGTCCCTCTGTGTACAAAGGTTATGTGTGCACATATCCAGAATGCAATTAGCCCTGGAGTAGTGATATGTTCTGCCTGTCTCTGGCTCGATCAACAGAATTTTCTTTCTTCTTTGCACTCCTTGCACTTGGTCACATTTCTTGCATGGCATTTGGCAGAGATTAGAAGAGTGGACCCTTCCTTTGGGCTTTTGGGGAATGCTGGGACCTGTTTGAAAGATGCCAGGGCCTGTTTGAGGATGCTGATGAAGAGAAACTCCATAGAGCAAAGCTCCTGCCCTCTTTCATTCACCCCTCTCCAGCTGGTGTGGTCCCCACCACCATCAGTCTGTGCAAGCAGATCCACACTTCAGAGACACCCATCACTGTTCTAGAATCTGGCTCCAACTGCAAATTTGGGAAGTTTCTACAAATTTGGAAATTTTCTAGAAGCATTTGAATGCTGTGCAAGGTCTGATCACTACATGGATAGCATCACCCCAGGTAGGTCTGAGAAGCCACATTTCCCTCATTCCAACTGTGATTTGACAGTGCAGCAAGCAGTGGATGTAGGACCAGTGGGCAGGGCCTGCATCCCTCCTCAGGAATCTCTGCTTCCCCTGCTGTGGCTGACTGAGCCTTTCACTGGCACGTTACTTAACCACAGGATGGTTCCACTGACACCCAAGCAAATACACGCCTTGAAGAGAAGGCATGGCAAGGCTGATGCTCCTAAGGCTTGTCCACCACCTCTCAGACATGCAGGGTGTTGTGCTCCAGGGCTGCAAAATCAAGGGAGGGCACTTTGCTGAGGGTCTGGTCGGAATATCTCCCCACCTCAGTGACAAATGGACATGTGCTCTGAGGAGTTCAGTTTGCTTAACTGCAGTGAAGAACAAGGACAACCTCACAGGCTGCCAGAGATGCTTGGCAATGGGACGTTGCTTTTCTGCCTGTGTGAATCAAAGCAGCACCATGCACGTGAATCACCTGCTAGGAGATTTCCCGGGTGGATGTGTGGGGCTCCTCTCTGTGCTTTATGCATTTACAGGTATTCATTGCTCTATTTCCTTAGATCCTTAACAAATGCACTAAATGAGTGCCTGTCCTGAGGGAGTTCAGTGTGTCTAGGCACGATTGGTTATGTAGCTTCCTGCTCTTTTCACAAATTCCAGACCTGTGAGCATATGGCCTGTGTGAATTCTGGCCTATCTCAGCTTTGGACAATTTATCATGGATCTGGAATAGTAATAGTAGTTTGCGCTCTGGGAACGAATTAGGTTTCCCATAAAGCACTGTTGCCTTTGAAAAGTTATCAGGGCACAAAAAGTAAATAAGGTGCAATGAAAAACAATGCTTTGTAAATATAGTCATTTTACTTAGTGAGAACTAAGATCAGAGCTGCGTGTTACTTTCAGAGCAGCAAAGGAATTGTCAGGGGAATGACACAGTTTTCCTGGTGGCAGAAGAGAACTGCCACCAAGCACTGATTGACAATTATTAAAAAAGTGAGAGCATTATAATGTGAGCTTGGCCCTAATTCAGAGTTTTCTCACATTAAGCCATACAAAGACCGCAGATGCCACCTCACCAGCACACAGTGCTGCTCTGATTCGTGTCCTGCTTCATGAACAGCTTCTTAGGTTTGTGGATAAATTTTAGCTCCAAAGTGGCTCACCACACAGCAGGCAATGAGAGTTAGGCATTCAGTGGTGTTACTGTCTGCTGCTTGCCTTGTCTGCTTGCCTGAAAAATAATGGGCTTAAGTGGCTGAGCAGCCGAAGGAAAATGCTCCCAAATTCTTGATGAGTCTGTTCATATGGTGGAGGAGGCTGCCAGAAGTGGAAGAAGATAGAGAGCTGACTCTGAGCAACTCAGCATATGGGTTTGCAAGATGAGAGGCACCAGGATGCATTTCTCCATCAAGCTGAAAGCAGCAGTAGCTAGTACTTGCTGTAGGACCAGTGCTGCTCGTGTGCTTTTTGCAGCCATCTGACAGAGACAGGGTCCTATTTTCCAAGCAGAAGCCAGATCAAAGCTGCTGCTCATTTAGGCAGCAGTGGACACCAAGAACTGAAGTTTGTGATTAAGGCCCATAACAGAATTAAGCTGCACTTAGAAGGACGAGTAATGTCAGGTTGGGGTTTTGGTTCAGTTCCAGTTCTGGAGGAAATAGAAACAACCTTATCTGTACCAGAGCACAGCAGCCAGCCATACTGCTTGCTGTCCCCTTTCTAAGGCTAGAACAGATGATTTCTAGCTAGGATAGATGATTTACAAGAAGGTGTAAAATCCTCATCATACACCTAATTATGCTTTACTACACTGTGGGGGGATATTTCCTTCCGAGTCCATCTGGTGATCAGACTGTACCCTGAGGCATGTGGATTGATTGCCCTCATGGTTTTTTCTCCTAGTTAGTCTAAATGCTGATGCTTTATTTTTATTCATATGAATGTCTAAGCCTTTTTGAAGCACTGAAAATTATGATTAATTGTGCAATGAAAATCAATAATGGAAGTGCTTACAAAGCCAGCTTGATTTGGGAGTGAATCCCAAAGACAGCTGCTTTCTCTAAGAGTGATGGAAAAAGTTCGAGGAAAGCAACAGCAAAAAATTCCAGATACTGGTGGGTATTTTTGGTGATGTTTGTCATTGGCTTAACCCCTTCAGCACCTGCTGAGAGCTTTAATGCAGGCTGCTAATACTAGCAAAACCTCAAGTCCATCAAATAAGTAAGAATACTCGATTAAACAGAAATGCACTGAGAAGTGAAAATATTTATACTCCTGTCCCAGAATGCAGCTATTCCCACACCTTCGGGACCATGACAGATCCGTTTTTCAAGTGAGATTCCAGAAACAGGGCTGCAGATCTGGTAGGTATTTCCTACAGTATCGCTGCCAGCAGCATCACTCCCTCTCGCGCACTAGCGGGTGCTGGCGCTGTGCCGAGGCTTCAGTATCCAATTTTTTCTCTGTTTCTCAGAGGACCGCACTGCTGGCGCTCCTGCCCGCCACTCTCTGGAGCTGCGGGTGGAATGAGTGCCATCTCGTGGTTATCCCTCCCTGCTGCAGAGCTGCGGGCTGGCGTTCCCTCAGCGATGGTGTTCCCGAAAGCAGCCGGCGGGCAGAGGATGGCAACGGGGAGGGCTGCGCGCCAGGGTGCCCGGCTCCGGCGCTGGGATGCTGAGGAGGAGGAAAAGGAGCCCCCTTCACAAAACGTGATTCAAATAACACCGCACATCACCTCTCCAGAGCCTGCGGTAGAGGCAGCTTTCAGTCTCCAGGGCCCCCGAAGTCCTACGTCTTGCCCAGTGGAAATGCATCATGTATGGAAGCCTCCTCTCTCTGCCGATCTCAGCAGGCTCCTTAAAAATCCTAACCCTGTGCAAAAAGCTGAGCTGCTAAGAGCTGGTGAATGGAAAATGCCTGACAATCCCTTCTACTCTCTGGGGATGACAAATGCCTGCATTCATTTGGGATCAAGGGAAAAGCCATCCTTCTCACCCTGGTTCTGCTGCCATTTCCAATCTGTCGTCTACTTCATCTTTCATGACTGCCGGAGTCTGGGTGAGACCATCTCCCTGGAACAAGGAACCTGAATCAGGGCTCTCTTCAGGCAGGATTACCCAGTCCTTTCAGACCTACACCATTTATCCAACAAAAACCAGCCCCTTCATTTTGCAGACACACACACATGCATGTGACACACACAATGCATGGTCATCCCACCCGAGAGACATGCTGCAGTCACAGTTTCCTCTCTCTGGTTTACCTCTGAAGGACTCCCAAGTCAATCACAACGGGAGAGCAGCTGCCTTTTCAGTGCCACCCCTCTTCTCTGACATCAGCAGGTCCTACACCTGAAAAGAGGAGTGGTGCAGGGGCCATGGTCTCATAACTCCCCCTTCCTGGGCAATAAGCTGGGGTGACATCTCCACTGTAGAACACTTGGGATGTTCTCCTCCTCTGCCAGCCCTGGGAAATACTGGGACCAGACAGAATGGGTCTTAGGATGCTGTAGTTTTCCCATCCTGTATTAAAGACATAGCTTCATAAGAGGAACAGGGCAATCAGATCTGATCAGGAACAGGATCTGGTCATTACTGCAGAAACAAAGCAGCACATTTGCATTGCAGAATGCTTAAAGAAGCGAAGTTTATGGGTACCTGGGCAAAGGAAGAGGATGTTGAGCATTGCACCAAATGGGGAAATCATACTGCAAGTCTAGCCAACACAGTGTCCCATCTTTGACAGCATCTCAGAGTGGCATTTTCAGAAATGGCCTAGGAAATAATTCTTTCCATTCTCTGCAATCTGTGGTGTCAATAACAATGCAGAAGACACATACTCAGTGAGCCCACAGATTATTTTTACCTCTGTCCCCATTTCAGCTCTAAGACACACACCAACTAGCACATTCACTAATAAAAGAAAGGACTACACATTTGGCTTTATAGAACATTTTATTTGGAGAATTCTCATGTCATTGAATATTGGTTCTTTATTAAGGCAGTTCTGAAGGGCTGGAGAAAAGGGAGGGGGAGAGGGAGAGAACTGAGACTGTGTCAACGGGATTGCATTAAGGCAAAATTCCCTCCTTCTGCATTTCACCACAGTAAAATCCACGTAAAGGCCAGTAAATGTCTCATGCCAAGGAAGAGATTCAGTGCAAATATATCCCACTGACTATCCATAGACAGGGCTAGGTCCTCAACAGAGGCAAACTGACAGCGCCTTGTTAGCTGCAAAGCAAAGCTGATTTAGCTCTGTTGAGGATCCCAGCCTGGACTCAGGGAAGCATTTTAGGATGTGTTTCTTACGCAAGCACAGGTATAAATGCTCTCCTGAATCAGAGCCGCAGCCCCTCGAGTGCAAGTCTGTGAAGTTAACAGAGTTTAATTTTTATTGTCTACATAAATATGTCATTCTGCATCCCTTTGGTTCACTTCTCATTGTATTGCTACTAACTGAGTACATTCCCTTAGTTTCTTTAACATGGTTTTCATTTCTATCATGCTTTGCAATCTTTTTAAAGTGTATTATGACACAAAAATGAATTATCCTTTGGAGAATGTTTGTTGCAAAGGTTCCAGAGGCTGGGTGTTCTTGGAGGACCAGGCTGCAGTGTGGTTTTTTCAGTGAGCAGTAATGTAATCTGTGAGTAATGCCATGGATGGCAGAGGCAAAACTTGCAGGGAAAAGTACTGCTCAGTTTAGGTTCCAGCAACACATCACAGACACCAAACACTTCTTTCTTTCCACAAGAACTTCCTCAGAGGATCCTACCATTCCAAAAATATGGTCACTACTACTTGCATTGGCTTGGGGAAACCTGTTTTGTTATCCCAGGTGCAAACTGAAGGTAAGTATGGCAGAAATGCTATGAAAAGCATGACAACATTTTCAGGCAAAAGCAGAGTATAACATTTCATAGTCCTAAAAGCTGTCTGTCACTGGAAGACCTCTCACAGAAAACCCTGGTATCCATTAATGAAAGGATATGCTTAGGCCTCAGTGTTGAGAACTTATTTAGGAATATGAAATGGTTATATCTAGGAAAGTGGAAAATAAGGCAAAGAAATCAAGGACATATTACTGTTCAAAACAAAATATTTCCCGAATACACATGAATACACAATTTCTGTATGACCTGGAACCACGTATAACATTCATGCCTTAAAAGCATGAGCACCCTGCATATTTCTTTGATACAGAGAAGAGCATCCAGTTTGAAGGAATCTAAAGGGTGAATAACAGGCATCAGTGCAAGTCTTTCGTGCTTTAAACTTTCTTCATGCCTTTTCCCATAAGGCAAGCAAACACTGTCATGACCATTTTGGGTTTTACTTCAACCAGATCTTCTGGGAGGGCATAGACTCTTGCTCCAATTTTTCTTGCCATAGAGATGGCATATCTGCATTGCAGGGGTAGAAAAAAAACCGGAAAAAAAATAAAGACAGAAATTAGTGCAGTAGCATTAATTTTCCCTCTGTTAAGTGTTTCACATGATCAGTACCAGAGTCGGTTTCACTGATTCACCAAAGTGAAAATTTTCTATAGGAATGTATGAGACAGGTTCATAAAGAACTACATTTCTAACAAAAGGTAGAGTGCATTTCCTGATGGTTAGAGCACTGATTACCTTCAGGATGGGAGACTGCAAGTCAGATCCTGTATGAAACATTTAATCTTCCATCCCCTGAAAGATTTTCCTCACAACCAGCCATTCTGGTCTTGCTCCCCCTCAATCTCTGACACTCAGACTTTGCACATAAAGAAACTTGCAAGGATGGAAGCAGAAGGCTGATGTCAGTGGACATCAGTGTTGTTGGAAATCACCATTGGGGGATTTGTTTCAGTCATACCCAGAAAGTACAAGTTGACATTCCCATTTCCCTGCTCAGAGCAACTGGTTGTTCTCCAGTGGGTTTGTCTCTTCTCTCTACTTTTTCATTAAAAAAGCTAGAAAATCCCAGGTTCTTCCCACTTCAAAGCACATACATTTGTGAAATTTTCCCCAAAATGCAGAGAAACATTGGGAACATGGGGGAATGGGTGCGGGAAATGAGGAAAAGAGCAGCAGAGGAATGAAGAAATAAAGTACAGAGAAAAGCACACATAGGATTGCAAGAAAAGAAAGAGAACAGATGGTAGGAAATGGAAAGGAAAAAGAACAGTGGGAAAAATCTTTAGAAAAATCATGGCAGCTCTGATTGCTTTACAGTCATCCTTTTCTCCTTTGTAGTTACTGCATAGAAAAGGAGAAGTTAAACTGATGATCAGACCAGGAGGTGATCTGTGTAAGTCTGAAAGGAGAGGGAGATGCCCCCAGAACTGACTCCCTGCTAGGAAATCGTTTGCATTCAGGGGAAAAAAAAAAATCAATATCCACATCTACAGAACCAGTTTTTCAGGCACGAATCGTGTCCTCCCCTTTCTCTCTTAAATATGCCCTTGTTCCACCCGTAGGTGACTAAAGAGCTATGATGACCTCTAATCCCTGTTTTCCATGGCTCACTATTGTTGGCATTGTTCCCTGATCTCTGGAAGAATTTTAAATTTAATATGAGAAAATAGGAGCTTGTGAAGCCAAGTGATTTTAATCCTTTCAAGGGATTTATAAAGCAGGAACTACAACATTACACACTCCGTTTCCATTAATAGTCTTTTTACTACCTAACTCCTAGCCTTCTAACTCTGGTGGTATTTCTCACTTGAGGTTGATGAGATGAGAATGACAGCAGAGCAGTTCTCAAAGGCAGAGTTAGGCAAGCCTGAGCAGGTAACTCATGCTAAGTGCCACTTGGCAGAAACATACTTAGCATTATTTAGTTTCTCCTCATCATTCAGGTCCTCTGTTTTCAAGAGGTCATACTTGATTGATCCTGGTTGAATGGCATCAATGAGATCCAGGACTGGCATGCTGGTGCTGATTTTGCTATCCTGCATAGATGAAAAATAAATTTTAATGCAAGAACAGGATGACAGAACTCCCACAAAGCCAGAGTCTAGATTCAAGGGCAATGGACAGTCCAGTCAGATACAATTTAGAACTTCACAGAGGGCTGCTTAGAATAATTTTTTATCTAAGGCAGACTAAGAATTTTTCAAGGATTATTTTTTACCCAAGGGATGAAACATCATAGAATCGTTTAGGTCGGAAAAGATTTTTATGTAAGTCCACCCTTAGCCTAGCACTTCCCAGTCCAGCACTAAGTCATGTCCCTAAGCACGACATCTACACATTTTTTAAATCCTCCAGTGATGGTGACCCACTTCACTGGGCAGCCTGTTCCAGGGCTTGACAACCCTTCAAGGGAAGAAATTTCCCCTAACATCCAATCTAAACCTCCCATGGCCATTTCCAAACTCAAGACCATTTCCTCCTATCCCGTTACTTGTTACCTGGGAGAAGACACTGACCCCCAGTTGGCTACAACTCTCCTTTCAGGCAGTTGTAGAGAGTGACAAGGTCTTCCTTGAGTCTCCTTTTCTCCAGGATAAACACCCCCAGCTCCCTCAGCCGCTCCTTACAGGATTCATGCTCCAGACCCTTTCCCACCTTTGTTGCCTTTTGGACACACTCCAGCATCTCAGTGTCTTTCTTGCAGTGAGGGGCCCAGAACTGGACACAGGATTGATTCAAGGTATGGCCGAGTACGGGGGCACAATCCTTGCCCTGGTCCTGCTGGCCACACCATTGCTGATCCAGGCCCGGATGCCATTGGCCTTCTCGGACACCTGGGCACACTCTGGCTCCGGCTCAGCTGCTGTCAACCGGCACCCCCAGGTCCTTTTCCACTGCGCAGCTTTGCAGCCACTCTTCCCAAAGCCTGTAGCACTGCATGGGGTTGTTGTGACCCAAGTGCAGGACCTAGTACTTGGCCTCATTGAACCTCATGAACTGGCCTTGGTCCATCTCTCCAGCCTGTCCGTATCCCTCTGCAGAGCCTTCCTGCCTTCCAGCAGATCAACACTCCCACACGACCTGGTGTCCTCTGCAAACTAAGAGTGCTCTTGATCCGCTTGTCGAAACCATCAATAAATATGTTAAATGGCCCCAACACTGTGCCCTGGGGACACCACTGGTGACCAGCCACCAGCTGGATGTAACTCCATTCACCACCACTCTCTGGGCCTGGCCATCCAGTTTTTACCCAGCAAACAGTCCAAGCCATATGCAGACAGTTTCTCCAGGAGAATGTTGTGGTAAACAGTGTCAAAGGCATCACTAAAAACCAGGTAGACAACATCCACAGCCTTTCCCTAATCCATTAAGCAGGTCACCTTGTCATAGAATACAATGTCATTAAAGCAAAAGATGGGGTGCAGGGCTGGTGCATTTGCTTCCTGTGGGGAGATGACACTGATAGACATCTACTGATGGGAGGTGAGAGGGGGACCAGCTGTGTGATTCCTGAACTCATTACATGAAGTTTGATGGATCTGTTCTCGCCTGGTGCAAACTGCTGATTTATATCCACTGAGTTCCCCAGCTTGGGATGTGTCATAGATACGTTAGCAGAATTGGAAGCTCTCTAGAACTGGTCCATCTCTGTGTTGGTATGGTACCTAGAAAAATAGGGAAAGTACCTCTGAATGGTACTACCTGGTTATAAATGTATTGCTATTGTTCCTTTTAATACTGTCATTTGTAATTGCTGTTGATTCATAACCAACAGCACAGCAGTTCTTGCTTAATTCCAGCCATCATTCCTGTCTCCATCCTTTGATTTCCCATGTCAAACTGAAATCCAAGGTGATTCCTGTTGTGCTCATATCATATTTCTATTACTTTTTCACAGTAAAGTCCCTTGAATAAAACCTGTGCATTTGAACAAGCTTTTAAAAGGGAATGAAAAATAACCAAGCTATGTCTTGAGTTATATCATAATGTAGAGTGTGCATATATATGCATACACACATCTCTATAACATCTATGTAACACACACATAAACACACCAAATAAGAGATTCCTAAGCAGAGACTTCGGAAAAAACCTATACCTTGAAACTGGAGATGGTTGAATCCTTCCCGGCCGCAGTCAGTGTTTCATTGACCCAGCTGACAATGATCTCATCATTGACCTTCTCTCCACCACCAATGTCTTCAAGGATATTCAGGGTGTACCTTACAAGGGAAGCCAGGATATTTGGTCAAAGTCTGCTGTAACCTCAGAATTGTCCTGTATGTGCACAGCTTGACTGGGATCATCCCAAGGATCTGATATTCCTCTGCCTCACACACGCTCACAGTGCATATGATTTACATTATAACAGAATAATTAATGTAATGAGTTTAATTAATACCCAAGTCCTTAATCATTGTTTTGGGAGTGTTAAAAGTTTTGGTTACTTAAAATTCCTGGAAGGTCCCTCTTAATGTATCTCGTTGTAAATGACTCATTCTCATAGTGCTTAAAAAATAATCACTGACTTTAGAAACAGAAAGGAATCCTTCTGCTCACCTAAGACTGACCTTCTGCATAAAAACAAGCCTGGAATATTTTGCTTATATGTCAGCATACACCTTGGAAAGATATCCCAAACTGATGGTAAGTAATCACCTCATCCCTATTTTAACTACCTTACTGATAAACCTATACCTGTCTCTATAGTCTGAATTTAGTCTGTATTCAGTTCCTAACTACTGTGTCTCTTTACTCTCAGTTACGGTGCTTTTAAACACAGAAACATGCACACACACAGAACTACATTAAAATGGAGAGAGGTACTGAGTTGTGCCCACTTCAGGGAGAAGCTTGCAAAACTTCCACATCAATTCCTTGTTTCCGGGACATTGTCCCCATTCCCTAAAGCAGACACCTTTTAACTTCTTTTCCTCTCTTCCATGCAACAAACATTTATTCTTGCTATACAGAGAGTGACAATAATAATCTTCTGCATGAGCTGACTGTAATGGCCTTGCCCACAAGATGTGCTCTGATCACATCCTTAACTAGGAGTGAGCAAAAGGTCACTCTGCCTTGGCATTTAAGACCAAACAGAGGAGTGAGAAGGCTGTAGGCTGTAGAGCCTTCTCAGTGAGAGCATCAGGAAACTACTACAATGCAAACTGAGCACACCAAAATGCTCTGAAGCCTGTGGCTGGCTGACCTACCTTCTCATCAGCTGCCAGATTAAGGCCAGCGTGAGTGTACGGTTTCCTTCATTCAGATCTTGCCCAGCAATGCCAACAAGGGAAAATTTGGCTTGATTCTTTCCCAGCTCCACTGCATAGTTGCAGTTTTCAAGCTGTTAATGGCAGGGTCAATTGGTGCGGTTCAAAAATATCAGAAAAAAAAGAAAGAAGACAAGACACTGTTACTTTAAATTGTTTGGATCACTCAGCCCAGATCCTCCTGGGCAAACAGGAACTTTGAGGTTCTGTGATAACACAGCTGATTGACTACCAGTGGGCAGATCCATCCTAAAAATACCATGGTAAACAGTTAACATAGAAGAAAATGCTATACTTCATTATCAGGGCCTGAAAAGCAGATTACCCTGGAAAATAAAAATGTATGGCTCATGGGTACCTCCAGCATCATGGCATTGCACTGAGACAAAGGATTAGTGTCCCAGCCAATATTTTAGATTGGTTGATTGCTCTGGTCTAGTTGGATGTAATTACTCACCCAGATAGTTGGAAGAAAGCTTTGTATTTAGCAGCAACTGTGTGATCGGTTCTTGATGCATCTGATCAAGAATGCTTATCATCACTGTCTTCATTTGATGTGGAGGACAGTGATCCAGACAGCTGCAATTAAGCTGGTGCCATGCATCTCACGGTCCAGATGCATTATAATCAGTGCCTAAAGCAGTAGCAAAAGGGATCTGCAAATACAGTTTCTAGATCCTGATGCAAAAACTGTCAAGTCTTTTTACTTGACAAATGTTTTTCACCTGTCAACAGAGCAAGGGAGTCCAATGTATATTTCTTTTTCAGAATGAAAAATTATCCACTGACTAAGCAAATAGATCATTTAAGGTGCTGTACTTGGGACTGGAGAGCAACATGAGTACCCACATTGCTGTTTGAAATGATACAGGCATTCACTGACGATAAGGCATCACTACTGGAGCTATTCCAGCTTTTTGTACCTTCTTCATGTTGCCACCCAGTTTAGGATACGGTGGTTTGTTCACCCTGTTCCAGTCTACTGGCACTTTGATCTTTTCATAGAGTTGGAAGATAACCAAGGCATCTGACAGGTCACTGCAAACAATAAAAAGGATATAGCATTGTCCAAAGAACAGAGGAAACAGACACAACTCAACTATTAGCAGAGGTAAACTTAGTTTCCTGGGAAACACAAAGCAGCATATATTCTTATAGGGCCCAAAAGTTTTTACGTTCTTGCAAACAACTTGCTGGCTGTATTTGTCATCTGAAGGAAGTGTAATACCTCATCTTACCTATACAAGTGATTTACACGTGGATTAACACCAAGGGAGTTCATCCAGTTCCTAAATGTCCTTTCTTCCCTTGTCTCACCTAAAACAACAGACACATCAATCAAAGGCCTGCAGAACACAACACTTCAGTAATGTAAGTGTTTTGGGAAGAAACCCTAACTCTGAATTTACAGCGCACTGAACCATGAACAGAAGGAGACACGGGCTGACGTGGGAAATAAGAAAGTATGGTGCACCATGTGATATTTGCATTTTCCTGACCTTCAATGGAGCTCCAGTCGATGTCCTGGTTCTCTGGCTTATGCAGGGCAGGGTATTTGTTGAACAAGTTGGCGATGAAGGCCAGATTGAGTTTGGGGTTGCCCCGGACGACGTCGGTGGCGGTGACGAACTGGCGGCAGCCGAGGCGCTCGGCCTGCTGCAGCATGCACTCGGCTCGCTGCACGTCATCCTTCTCCTGCCCGGCACAAATGGGACATCAGCCTCACCCCGCCCCAGCACCGCACCCGCTTGGGGTCTCCGTGTGGGGATCTAGCTGCTAAAGCAGCTCCTTGACGGATTTATAGGTATTCCCTTTCCCGCTTTTACTAACGGCAAGTCTGTGTTTTCAAATGGGCTTTGCCTACGATTCAACCATCTCACCATATTGCTTTTACTGCCATATTCCATGTAAAATGTGATGGTTTGATGAAATTCACAGATAAATGTATTTAAATACACTTGTTACGTGCTAGTAGTTTATCAGTGTGATTAAATGGTTGCTGAAGTTTCAGAGTTAATATCTAACAAAAATCCAAACACATAATTTAATTCTTTGAAAGCTTTGATTTCTGAAATACAAGACCACGTTGCAATGTGAGAAAGAATTTGCTGGTTCTGACATCCCACTGCAGCCCTGTGTTGGCCAGCAATGCAAGTAACACACAGAAAATATCGGCATTTACTCCAAACTTATCTCATCTTACCCTTAATCCTGACATGTCAATAGTAATAGCCGGAATGCCTTCTTCATCTCCCTTGGGGGCGACTTGGTTCAGCAAATGGTAATAAGCTCTTGAGTCCTGTGACAGACACAGAAATTAAAGGGAAGAAAAATTACATCTAAAGCTCAGCCTTTGCATGCCAGTGTTCCCGTGAACAATGTGCCTGCATGCTTCATTTTTATTACATCGATCATTGGGCTACATAATTAAATTAATTAAGCTGGAAGCACTTAGCAATTTCTACTTTATGCTGTGTTTGCCAGATCTATTTCTTCCCTGAGCCAATATACATGTGCTGCTGAACACCCAACACAAGAGACAAAAATGCTGTGAGTTGCACTTAGAGAAAGGACAGCAACAACAAAAAGATACCAGAATTTACTTAATCTGAACATAAAATTAGAGGTAAGAAAATGCATACCTTTATAATGCTGTAGAAGTCAGGCTGCTGAGCATTTAATAAAAGAAAATGCAGAAGGAGAAAGCAGATGTTTAAAGTGGATTTCAAAGCAAGGCTGGAACAGTTATGGGAGAGAAAGCACAGTTTTCAAGGACAAAAGTTAAAACTGACAACAGTATCAGCATTATTCAGGCAAAAGCACAGAACAAGGTAAAGATTTAACACGTTGTGTCTTTAATCTTTTGTGAAATACAATGCTGCTTCCATATGTGGGAAATATTAACTCACTTCAAAAATAGCTCAAAGAACTGAAAATTAAGCTATATGTTAATGTCTAGGGACTTGACTAACTAACCCAACTGATGATCTTCAAAATATAAAGCAGACTACCTGAATTATTTTAAATATTTTACATCTGCATTACTATGAACCATATCTAGAAAGTGGTTATTTACAGCAGAAGTGAGGTGGGGAGACAGACTTAGTTAGAGAATGTCTCTAAACACTGAAATCTTGTAAATGTGTGCCTTATTTTCCAGCTGTAAACACCAGAATTGCAATTTAGCTTTCAATTGTAGATAGGATTTAATCAGTTGCACCATAGTCTTTTTGGCCAGCACACAGAAAGATGGGAAAGACTCCATTCCCTTCCCTTTTCATGGATGTTCTCCAGTCACCTCCACCCAGTGAACCAAAAATCTGCTACAATAAAAACTGTATTGTTAAATGTGACTATCTACCCCTCCTGTTGCCTTTCCTGATGGTTTTTATCTGTATTTCAATTAAATGCTTGTGCTTGTGCTTCAGTCCCTAGTGAAGCCTATGACCAAGTACCTCTGGAGCCGGACTCTTCCCATGCTGTTCTGGGAGCAGGCAAGTCAGATCGTGGCTGGTGAGGCTGGTGTGCTGGCCAGCCCCTGGCTTTCTTGTAAGCTAGCTCAGATACCCTCCCTTACACACCCCCTGCATCTCTGGGATGCTAGATGGGCCTCACACTGGGTTTTAGTGTCTGAAATTCATCAGTGGACACCATTGAGGTTCAGATACATCTGTCTGGGAACAATGAAGGTCTTACAGAGAAAGCTCTGCTGAAATTTGCACCCGCAAGCCCATGAGGTCCCAAGTATGTGAAATAATGCTGCACAGACTCCAGACCCACCTTTGCAAGTGTCTCCCAGTCTAGCTGTAGTATTTTGAATAGTCCCACTGAATTAAAACTTGCAGATAAGTGCATTCAGGGCTACAGCAAAGGTTGGGACAGAGGAGCACATAGCCCAGGTGAAGGGAAGATCAAGTGGGGGAATTGGAAGAGCCAAATCATCTTTCTCTACATGTTTGAGTAAGGTCCAGGCCTTTCGAAACCAAGACAGGTCAAGAGTTATTTAAGGACATTTGGGAAGGAGGAGAGCAATAGAGGCAAGGAACTGAAAATACAGTGTCCATATGCCCTGTCCAGAGCCAGCAGCCATTCCTTTCCCAGGCTATTGCTGTGCTGGGGCTGGCAGTGATGCCTGGGAGGTCAGGAGGAAGAGGAATACTACTGAGTGCAAAGGTAAACCCCAGTAAAAGCATTTTATGTACCCAGCTCCATGTGCTTAACAGAGCAGTCTCAGCTGCTTGGATTGTTTCAGTGCACAATCCCTGTGTGGAGGACAGGAATTGGGGTGTAGAGCTGCTGTTTTGCTTTTGTTGGTCAGTATTGCTCATACCTTGATGTCTGAGCTGAAGTTGTTGACTTTGTTGCATCCTGCATTTTCCAGGTGATAGTTTGCCCATCTCAGCAGCAGGTCCTCTGGAGACAATTTCATCAGATCCTCCAGGCTCTCTCCTTCTCTCAGAAGTGCAATCAAGGCTACACAGGAAAAAAAATTAAAATAATGATGTGAATACTTGTTGAGGAAAATGTATAACTGTTTTCTCCCTTTTACATTTTCCTGCCCTAGTTTCTAAGTGTGAGTGGCCAAAATGTTGCCAAAATTAAAGCTGGATTACCCTCTTTCGTTTAAAACCATTACTCCTTTTGCTCTTGCAACGGGCCCTGCTAAAAAGTTTGTCATCATCTTTCTCATAAGCCCCTTTAGGTACGGGAAGGCTGCAATAAGGTCTCCCTGGAACCTTCTCTTCTCCAGGCTGAACAATCCCAGCTCTCTCAGCCTGTCTTCACAGGAGTGCCCCAGCACTCTGAGCCTTTCTGTGGCCTTCTTCTGGACCCACTCCAACAGCTCCAAGTCTTTCCTGTGCTGAGAAGTCCAGAGCTGGATGCAGTGATGCTGAGCACAGGGGCAAGCCTGGAATGAAAATATGAACACAGACTTTCTGCAGCTTAGATGAAAGAAATCTCAGTGACCTTCACACTGAAGCTGGATTCACACAGGCACTCTGGAATACCTGCACATCACCTCATGGGCTTGTGGGACAGTAGGGTTAACTCATCTGTCAATTGAGGAGATACCCTATTTATACAGAAAATCTGATATTACGTCATAAGAGGAGGAACACGCAGGATCGGAGGATTGACCCTTGCAAATGCAGTGTGTTCAGCTGATCTCTGGAGCATGAAAGGCTTTAGAACAAGAAGAACTAACATGGAGACTAATTATTAATGTGGTAAAAAGGGAGAGTGTGTTACACTGCTCTGATCTTCTTCCAATATCTTCTGTAGTCCTTGAAAGGATTATGGATTGGCTACATAAAGGAAACAGTGGACACATACCATAACTGGAGTTACATAGATGATTTGATATAGGGTGCAATGGGGTTAAACTTGACCAGAGGGGGATAATAGAAGCATTTTAAAGTAGACAGAGGATTTTCTGAAGAGAACAGTTTTAACACTGAGACAAGGCTGGAAGAAGGATTCTTGTGGAGTTGATCGTGGATTGATTTTTGGATTAATGTTTTCTCCTTTTTTTTGCATCAATTATCTTGGCACAAATACTTGCAACGTGCTAAAAATGTGAAGATGATATTCACTAGGTGGCATAGTCAATACAGAGGATGATCAGGAAATCAGACAGAACAAACTAGATGACAGTAATAAAAACTGAATGCAATTTAATAGTGCCATGTTCGAAGATGTTCACTGGGGAATTAATACAAATAACTGCTATTAGCTAAAAGCTTATACAAACCAAGGAGGAGAACTTGAGTGTATTAGATGTCTTCTAAGCTACTCTGAGCCACCATTTGATATGACCAGGGGAAAATCCAACATGATATTAAGTGCATCCCAGGTAATTCCCATAGAGGTTGGGATGTATTACTGCCTTGATATCATGTGCTTATGAAAGTTCATTGGAAATACAGGGTCCCATGTTCAAGAAAGGGGAATTTTACCTGAAACAGCTGCAGAGAAGGGCTATGAGGGAAAGAGAGAACCTGAAAAGAAAACAGAATTTTCTTGGCTTGTCTAGTCTTAGATGAAGTCTTAGATGAGAAGTGAAGGAGAAAGTACCAGAAAGGTACAAAACAGCAAATAAGCAGGGCAAGGCTACTTATAAAGGAATGGGAACTGGTGGCTCTGGCAATGAAAGGGATAGAAATGTGACAGGGGTGAGGTGATGAAGGTAACACCTGCACAGAAACTGGGGGGAAGAAGTGTCACTGTTGGGTGAGGGACTATCCAGAGGCATGGGGAACAAAGCAGCAAGATGAAGTGCTGTGTGGACTGCATGTACACCCACAGCCTTCATGCTGAAGCTACTTCATGGAGAATTTTGGCTTTGGTGAGACACATCTGGAATGCTGTGTCCAGTTTCTGGCTCCCCAATACAAGAGAGACATTGACAAGCTGAAGTGAGTTTAGTGGAAGGACATGAAAATGTTTGGACAGGAGTTTGTGATATAAGGGAAGAGGATGAGAAAACTGGGTTTGTTTAGCCTGGAAAGAGGTTTGAGAGGGGAGCAAGTATTATCTTCAATCATTATAGAGGGGCCAGATCTGCATATTTCCAGTACACACAGAAAAAGGATGAGGAGCTGTGGACACAAGGTGCCGGAAGGGAAATTCCAACTAGATATAAGAAAAAAAAATTCAGAGCAAGAGTGGTTGGGCTCTGGAACAGGCTGCCCAGAAAACACTGGAAAAGGCTCGGAGCAACCTCATCTGACCTTAAGATGTTGTACTGCTGAAAGCAGGTAGCTGCATGGCTGAGTCAGATCTCCAGGATGCACCTCCAGAGGTTCCTTCCAGCCTAAATTATTCTATGAATCTATAATTATGATTTCACAAAGAAAGAGGAGACATTTGGCAATCAAGAGCAAGAAAGAGCCAAGCTTCCTTAATGCAGATTTCCTTATGCCAGATTTAGTGCCAAAACACCAATATACTCGGATGTAGGTGGCCATTCCTGACCCAATGAGCACGAGAAGGCTCTGAACACACAAGTCTACAGAAAGCCTTGGACTTTTGAGTGCTGAAACTTGTGAAAAGCAAGGAAAATTAGACCAGTCAAGAAAACAGACAACAAATACTTGAAGAAAAAGATTAAAGTCAATTTTTTTTTTTCTTTTAAAGAGATTTATCCTAAAGACTGTGCAGTGATAACAGTGGAACACTGAAAGGAAGAGCCACACGTACCTTCATTCCTGCTGATCTCTATGTCAGCAAAGAGTCCAATTTTGATGACTTGCCATAAAAGACCCAGAACCAGGTAAGGCTTCCCTTCTTTTAGGTCTTCAGCTCCAATGTTAACAACATGGCACCCAATGGCTGAAGCAGAGTTCAGGGCCAGGTTCAGATTTTCCTAGGGAAAGATGAGAACTTTTGAATGATGCAGAACTTGAGAGCTGAGGCTACAGGAAGGGGGCTCAGCCAAAACGAGTGAAATCTGCATGCAGCTTCACTGTAAATGCATTTACGTACATAGAACCATGTCTTTCCTGAGGCAGTGCTCCAGGTGGGATCTCACCAGAGTGGAGTAAAGGGACAGAACAACCTCCCTTGACCTGCTGGCCACAGCTCTTTTGATGCAGCCCAGGATACATGTCTGGCCACAGGGAGCAGGGGAATGCAGACTCTCCTGGGGATTACAGGCAGATTCTGGGTCTCAACACAAAGACAAAAAGGATGTCTTTTTGGTAGAGGTGGCAAATGTCATGTCACAAGGTCCTGGAGCTCAGAGCATATGTCTACATTCACAGTGATGTCCTGGCTCAGTCCTGGCTCAGTCCTGGTTACCAACGCCAGGCTCTCCCTAGAGCTGATGCTCAAGCTCATGCTCAAGTACAGACGTAGCTTCAGCATGGGGCAAACTCTCCTCTGCTCAGTCCTGCCCACATGGAGGAAGAAAGGAGCTGCAACCCAATCGACTGGCAGATATTCCAGGTTTGGCTCTCCCTAAGCACTCTGCAAAAGCCCTGACACCTAAGATACAAGTAAGTTGCTAGCTGGCAGTGTTCACAAAGAGCACACTGTCCCAGGAACCAGTATGAATAAACCTGATGAGTTTTTAACCTTGCAGTTCAGCCAAGGTTGGACCTGGCAAAATCTGGATATTTTCTTTTTGAACTTTGGAGTATGGACTCCTGGTTTGGGAGTGTGCAGAGGAAACTGAGGGATTCAGTGATTCACAGTGACAGGCAGAAACCAAGTGATATTTCAGAAACATTATGTTCCTTCGCCGTTTCCTGTCCATTTAAAATAAAGGGAATAAGAAAATCTGATCCTCAGGTCTACACTATGCAAAAAGGTGGTGTGGTAATCAGAGGGCAAGTAAAGCAGGCAAAGAAGCCTGGAAAATATAATTAACCACATAGATTTGCAATTTTTCACGTGGATTTCAGCAATGCTGGCATGACAGGGAGATCTGATTAGATACAAAATGCAGAGAGAGACACAGTGTAAATTCTCATAAGCTAGAAAAATTGGACTATTTCAAATTAATTACCTTTTCTCCAGCAGACAGCTGTAAAAGGGTTAAGTTAAAGTGGAAGCTATATTGATCAAATCATGTCTACGTGTGACAGGGATTGATCTGAGCTGCATCATTAAGTTATGCTGCTGACCAAAACGATTAGAACTGAAAAATGTGGTATACAGCATAAAAATCCAATTTAATGGCTTCTGAGCTTACTTGAGTCTGGCTAATGTTCCATCAAATCAGGGTAGCTGAGGGCTAAACTGGGTTAGGTTCATATCTATTCCATATATCTGTTTATATTCTGTACCAGGTACATAGATGTTGTTCATATAAAAATATCTCGCTACTTACTGCTGTGTGAGAAACACAATAAACTTTAAGTAGATGAAAATTAACACCTTTTTGTCCATTTTTTAAATCATATACATGGGCACGTAATAGAAATAAAGGCAGGATTCAGTATTCAAGGTAAAATACTGGCTTGTAAAAGGCAGGCAAAGGCTATGGTCCCATTTCAGGCCTCTTGCACACCACGGTACTTCCAGGATCACACTCAATATTTTGGTGAGGACATCAGACTGCAACAACCGCAGTTGTGAGTTCAAGTCCATTGTCACGCCTTAAAAGAGGGATTCAGCCTTCTGAGAGCTACTCCAACTGCAATTGGTCATTGTATTTTCTCTTTGCTCTTGCACTCATATGGCATCTAACACAAACTATCTAAAGCTCTGATCTGGTAAACATTATTCATTGTGTTTGGTTAGTCAGGCTGCTCATATGTTTGGAAAGAAGTGTAAATATAAGTCTTTGTGGTTTTATGACATGGACCTGAGCATCTCTCTGTGCCACAAACCACTCTGACTGACCGTATTGGGCAGAACCAGCCTTTCCTCTACGTGATTACACAAAAGCATCCTAACGGGAAAGGCAAAGAATTTTGCTGTGTTTTAGTACCTGTATTGTGAAGGGTGTGAGTTTCTTTTTGTTGATTGTTCTCTCATCAATGGTATCTGGCACTGAAAAGTTGATCATCTTACTGGAAATAAAAGAAAAAAAAAACAACAAGAAATACACTAAGCTACATGTGCACAAACCACAGGTATAGCTTTTGTCTCTACATTGCAGAACATGTCTAAGAGCTGGAGAATTAATAAATATAGATAATCACCCTCTGCTTCTACATATACACACAAGAGGCACACACTGAATATTTGAGCAATTATTTTGGGCTACATACAGATTGTTCTGTAGGTGCGAGGCTGAGAATGCCACAAGGTGAAGTTGTGTGAGAAGTTTATTGTGCAGAAAATGTCTGTGGAAGCACTCACTATTTTGTGCCACTTTGTGTGAAACACCAAAAGTCCTTGGGCAAAAATAAAACCAAGCAGCTCCTCAAATTTCACTGACTTAATCTAATTGTAAGTGTCTAGAGGCAAGAAAAAATTCTCATTGAACATGATATATGCTTTATATTTTTGAAGATAAAAGAAGCAAAAAACCCTAGTATTATTAAGGCCCTGAGTCTTCAAATGCTCCTGAGCTTAATGTAAATTCAGAAGCTTCTGTTTAAACAGAAATGTGAGTTTTTGCAGACTCATGGTTCTCGTTTGTGAGAAAGAAAGGTGTTATTTACCAAAGCACTATGCCATCACCGACAGCCTGGAAGAGGTCATCTGTTTCTGGATTCATTGGCACCACGTGCTTGCAGTCAGGGTCCTTCTCAAGGGCTTTGTTAATCCAGTTGACAAAGGCATATTTTTCTTCCTCTGTGGACACAATGTCAAATCCATCAGTTTCCTGTGCAGTACCTCTACCATCATTTTACTTACAAAGGCAGAACTCCTGGGGGAGCCTTTCCCATCAGTGTGACTGATCAACAAAACCCTACATGGAACAGGCTCTTGGGAGACAAGCGAACGAGCTGAGGACAGCGATGGGCTTGAACTGGTTAATACTCCTTCAATACTCCTTCCCACTCACGGTGGTTGCCTGGGTCATGAGGGCAGGCATATTACAGAGACTGGTAATGAAGTTCATGTGATTCACATGTATGGTGCAGTTGCTAAGCTCTGCAAGGAGTAATTTGTGCTTTCACCATAATTTGAATGCATTGTTGTACCACTCTGCTAAATAGAAATCCCACATAACTTCAAATAATTATGTATTGTATAATTAAGAGAATATTTCACTCTCTTCCTGTGGAATATCTAGAAAAGCCTGGCCAGGACTGGACTCTGACAAAGAGCATTCAGAGGGTAATGGGAAAATGTTGACTGTAGTTCAACAGGGCTGTAGCATAGCTATCCTGTACCAGCAGCAGCTCACACGGGCCCCAGTAGCTCAGAGGAGGTGCCCTCTGGGATGAAGGTGGATGAAGTGCTTAGAAGCATCCTCTGTTCTCCTTTGCCAGAGAGAATCATTCCCCTGCTCTTGCCCCTGGACAAGACAGCCAAGGGTAGGACCTCCTCCCCATAGAACTGCTTCAGAGTGGGCTGCGGCCACAAGGCAACAAAAGCAAGCAACTTTCAGCTTGGAGAAAAAGGATGGGAGAAGAGCCCTGATGGGGTTGTGCCCTCCATGAGAAAAAGTCAGGAACTATCTGGTTGCAAGGGGAGTTTACAGAATGAGTAAAATGTACAAGGAAATGGGTTATCAGCAGCAGGGAACCTGTGCCTTGCCTCCCTGGTGGGCAGGGAGAGCAGTGGGCAGTGTTTGTGCTGCTGCAGCCGTGTCTCCCTTGCTGCTATCGGTGTGGGACACGTGTACCCACCTGAGTACGAGTGCTGTGTGCCAGCACTGGACTGCTCCGACGTGCCCCCGATAGCACAGATCCCCTCCTTCTTGTTGATTTGCTTTCGGAATGACTTAGCAACATCATCACTCTTCAGGTCTTGGAAAATCTTTCAAGCATGAGAGAGGATTTTAGAATTTTGGAGAATTAAACCAAGCTAAAACAGCTAAACAAGCTAAACTCCTTGGGCCAGGAGACACATTCTCTCGGCTTCATAAAAAAGGCTTGAGTATTTTCAGTGGGTTTCTGTGTACAATCAGTGTATCTGCTGAGGTACAACAGGACTGTACTCAGCTTTTATGCTTTCAAAGCAAGGAACAAAGATCTGCTAAGTAACAAAAATGTTACTTTGGAGCAGAGCAGTTTGGGTTTGAAGAAAGAGCAAGTAAAAACCTACTTCTCCATTCTGAGGGAAATTCCACTATTTTAGCATTTGCTTTTGACCCAGTTCAGACCAGAAAAATAAGTTTTTTGATAAAAGAATGCCCCATGAAGTTTTCAGTTTCAATCTGGTTAAACTTTTTGTAATCATCTAGCCAGAACATCATCTTTTTGCAGTGTATAACTGAAAAACTTTATCTTGCTGCATCAACCAAACTGAAAGATATGACATCTATGCAATGAGCAGCTGTACTCACATAACTTGTCCCAGTTAATTGCAGGATTTCTAGTTTGGTTACCTTCTGTTTTCAACTTTTCCAGTGAGGAGACTCATTGGATTAATGAGGTGCCCATGAGACCCTGTGCTCGTGCCTCTGCTGTGCCCTGGGGATCACCTTGAGTGACTGAAATAAATAACATGTTACTCACTGAAATAAATTCATCAAAACTGATCCTGCCATTCCCTGTGGTTGTCAGACTCTGAATGAGCTCTCTGGCTTTGTATCCTGGGAGAGGGAGATTGGCAGCCTTCAACACCTCTGTCAAATCATTGGTATCGATGAAGCCATTTCCGCTGATATCTGCAAAGATCAGAGCAAACTTTTACATTCTACATCAGCCCAAGGACATTTTCTGCACATAAAGGCTGTTTTTATTTTACCCAAGGAAAGGTATACATTATATACAAAGATTTGTTGTCTTGAAATCTGATATTTTCAATTACTTTGCTGTTATTCACACTCAAGAAAATATTACAATCACCCTTTAACAAACAAAAACTCATAGTGATGAATTTATATTTTTAGACATATAAATACCTTAACAAAGCTAGGTTTAAATGGATATAATTGCCATTTCAAGGTTTACACATTGACAAATGTGATCTATAGAGGAAGCATCCTCTACAGAACAGCGAAAGAAAATAAAGTTGACACAACACACATGTGTACTTATCCATAGATATAATTTGTGATTTTGGCCTGTTTCTGCATCTTATAACATCAGAAGTAGGCTGGAACTGCATATGGTCATCCTCAAAATAAAAACTTGTGTGTTTCTCTGTGATGGTGCTAACATGAATAGTGCTGCTGAGCTTCCTGCAAGATCCAGGGTAGTGTTTGATGAGAAGATGACCAATACAGGTTCATAGTCCTTTATTCCCCAATTACTAGAAAACTCCACAGATAAAAAAGCAAACTGAGTTTATCACGTAGAGAGTTTCTTTTAAAACTAGATAAATGTATATATAGTTATATATGGTTATTTATATTCGCCTTTTAAGTATCTGTGTCTTTCGTTTTCCGCAGGCTCCTTTTCCCCATCCTGGAGGCTGAGGTGATTTCAAAGCAGTGTGTGCTGACTTCCTGCATAGTAAGTTGCAATTTGAGTCACTTGTTGCATGCTGCAAAAAGGCACTCAGCTCTCAGCATCAGCAGCACGGATTAATACAGATTGCAAAGAGCATCCTGTCCATTTCACCATGTCATATAGCAAAAGGATCTGGACTTGGAGAGGGAAATGTCTGGGGGAGGAATGAGAGCTTCCTTCCAGCATTTGGGGGAGCAACCAGGTCTAGTGGAAGGTGTTCCTGCCCATGGTAGTGGGGTAGGAACTAGATCATCTTTAAGGTCCCTTTTGAGCCAAACCACGCTAAGATGCTGTGATTTGCCTTGTCAGTGCGTTGGGTGTATGGGACACTCAGAGATTTTTAAGATTGCCAGCCTAGACTACTGTGTGATCAGAAATCAAACAGCACTGAATCAGCAAGGACAACTGATTAGTGCATAATCCAGAGAGGCTGATAGATCTGCTGATAAAAGTTAAGTGAGCTGTGAGAAGCACAAGGACCTTTTATTAGAATTTGGGTAAACAGTGATAGGTCCATGTGACTTTAAAGGAGACAAATCAGACGAGATGTTTAAAGGTTTGGAAAGAAAACAGACAGTAGAAATATGGGGCTTGAAAGGTCATTGTGAAGGGATTACAAATTTTTTATCCATTTGCACATTTGTCCTCTCCACACTTTTCCTTCTCATAGGGAATACTCAATTTACATTAAAATAAAACCTTTTTGCCTTGCAAATAATTTGTCATGAATAAACAATATTCTTGGGAAAACACTTGAGAATATTTCCAACATGGTTTGCTGTAAGCTTTTGAGTTTTTTTCGTAAACCCTGCTGGAGCCCCAACATCCCCTCTGTGAGAGGCCAGTGCTCTGCAGTGAGCTGATGTGGTTTCATCTGGGAGGCCTGCAGTGGCAGGAAAAGGTTTTTCTGTGGTTGCTGCGACACAACAGATCGCTGCTGGAGCAAACTCCATCTCCTCACGCCTGGTCAGTCAGAACACGAGAAAGAGTTTGCCACAGGTTCACACTTCAGCATCAGAAATATGCCTGGCTGCACTCACCAACTTTGCTGAAAGCCTCGCGGAGCTCTGCCATCTCCTCCTCGGAGAAGTGTGCCGTCGACGCCATTTCTTACTTCTCTGAGTGGCAGGTCTGCAAGAAGAAGACATTTGTTTTCATTTAGTGCTTTCTGGGCTTGCAATTGTGATGAAACAGAGAGGTTTTTACTTGGGTTTTCAAAGTCCTGGAGCAGCTCTCCATAGCTGGAAAGGCAGCTCCTCTCTATATCCTGAAATCAAGTGAAGAGATAAAATCCTGTGTAGATGAGACACAATTCTATGTCCTTCCTTTGTTTTGCCAGGCCCTGCTCAAAACTCCAACAGTTTTATTTATACTAATTTAACTGGGATTAAATCCTACCTCTGCTAACTCTTGTTTCTCATGGAGAAAGCAGACTAAATTGTGCTGGTTCTTGTTATTCCCCCTTGGAAACACAATTCACCAGCCATTGCTTCAGCAGTGCTGGCAGAGAAGCAGCAGCCCTGGGTGCTTCCCAGGGCTCTGGGCTGAAGCCAGAGCCCCAGGGGACATTTGCACCACTTACCTTTGGGTATTTAATGAGGAGGCTGCTCACCCTTACAAGGTGGAGGGATGGAGAGAAGCTCCTTCACAAGGTGTTCACAGCACCAGGTCTGGTTTCCCAAAAGTCAGCTACTTCTCTCCCTGGATTTGTGGGGAGTTTAAGGATTTTCCTCCCAAGGTCTAAGTTAGTGCCTGAGGTTGGGTGGCTTTAGGAATGCGTGGCCAGAAGGAGTTTTCCTGTCTTTCCTCTCATCAAAGATATAAAACAGGAGGAAGGATTAGACTATCACTTTATAGGCACTTTTCTTAATAACCAGAAAGGGAAAGTTCACTTCCTTTTATCGCATCATTAAATACACTGCCAGAAGATGAACATTATACCCATCTGCTTTTTCATGCACCTACTGTCCCTTGCATCTATTCATGAGGAAACTGTTCAGGAGACAGACTATCTATTATTCTATATTTGTGAGAATGACTCTAGTGTCCTATGTCTCTTTAAGTATTAATTAACTGAACAACTATTTAAATAGAATAGAATGGAAACCCGAGTTGATCCTGGGAAGTGGTTGTTGTAGCTACAGTGTTCAAATGAGGAAAAAAAATCAGAAATATGCCATTCCCAAACTAAAATTAACACAGCATAATTTAAAGAACAAACAAACAAAAAGATTTGCTATAGCCCTCTGTAAAAACACAGAGTTATGTACACCTTATATGGGCTTCAGATTCAATACTCTCCTGAACTCATGCATTGATTCCTTGTGGCTGTGAAAACCACAACGGACACGGCTTCGAAATAGCCCAAAAGCAATCTCATGTGGTTAACTTCTTGTCTGCTGTCTCCCAGTGGTATCATTCACCCTTTTTCTGCCTAATCACTGTGGTTTTAGGATGAGGACAGCAATAAAAGATTTGTTCAGTCACTCCAACCTTCATAAACAGAGAAATGCAGCAGAATCCATAATGCCATTGCTCTTGCAGTCAGTTCTAACCACCATAAGGATTACCTTTAAAAACCCCCATGATCCACTAGCAATGTGGGTTATGTATATCAGGGTAAAATTAGATCCATAGTCTTCTCCCAGTCTGTCCTGGTATCTTTCCTGCCTCTGATTCCTCACTGGCCATCTTTTTCTGTTGCCTGCTCTGTGTTTTCACAAATTGTGGGTTAACTAAAATGCAGCTGGACACATGAAAGTCTTACACTATCAGCCAGAAAATCCATATTCCACTGCAAGATCATTCCTTCTAGTCCAGTCACTTGATCAATAATATAATTTGTGACACAACTTTAAATAGCATGAAGACTGTTCTAGGCTTAAGAGGTAGGAAACATGACAGGTTGTTGCCTATAACATTACTTTTGCAAAGTAACCTTGAGAAAAAAGTATCACCAACATAAAATGGACTCATCTTGATTGCATTAGAAGCTATGATCTCTGATATGTCACTAAGTAATCTGTTAAATACAGAGAATCCTATTACTAGTACATACGTTTACATATGTGGACATTTATACTAATAATACATAATAGGATGAAGGGCTTTGCTGTAATGACCCCTTTTCACATCTTCTTTAGGTCAGTATTATCCACTCTGTTGTGAAGGTAACCAGCCTTAGCTGAGCAATCAGATGCATCTCAGGCGCACACCGAGAACGAGGACTGGTCCTCCATCACCTGAGGGGTGCTTGTCCTCAGGAGACAGAAGGATGGTCACTGCCTGCTCCAACACACAACTGAGTTTCTCCTGCAGTTTCTCCCCCATAGCACCTCTTGGTTTCAGCCTGTCAATCCCAGTACCTAACACCATCAGGTGTTGCTGACTAATACCCCCCTGTGGTTTCACAGCAGTGAGATTCGGACAGGCACCCTCTGTCAGCCAGCCCTAATTAATGAAAACCAGAATCTTTAGATTAAAGGCTTCAGAGTTATTCCCAAAGATAGATCACTGTTGTTTTTTAAGTTGTTCAAGTAGGGAAAACAAAACATAAGGAAATCAAGTGAGTAAAAGTCCAAAGCTTTAGCAACACACAGCAAAAAAAGGAGAAAATCCCCTTCCAAAAACCCACCTTCCAGTATATAAAATTCTTATTTTGCTTAGATCATTAAATGATAATATTTAGGCACACAGATGTGTAAAATGCTTCTGGATAATAGTGGGAGAGGTCAGGCCCAATATTTTCTTCTGATTTAACCAGCCAAGAGTAGAGCCATTTGCTTTTAGGGGTCAACCACTTTCAGCACTTCACCATCCCCAATGAAAACAGAAAGCACTTCACCATCCCCAGTGCCAACTGGAAGCACTTTGGGCATCCCATCAAGAGGGCATCCAACAATCCTGGGTGAATGGTCCAATTACTGGTAACTCACAAGGCATTGTAAGCACCCAGTGCACTGCTCTGCTCCAAACTGTTTGCAAAATCAGTATGACCAGGCAGATGCAGAGGAAAAAAAAATGCAGAGGATGATATAAGAGCAAAGAGAATATGTGGATGAGCAATGATGGTGAGCAATGTGAACAGGCTGAAAGAGCTCCTTTGAAGGGAACACTCGTTGAGGAGCCATCTGAGGGAGGAGCAAAGGGACAATCAGCTGGTGAGAACCAGGCAATGGCTTTGAGCAAAGTGATGTATGGCCAGAAGCAAAGAGAAAAGCTGGGCAGGGGAGAGGTTTGGCAGGACAGAGGGGAGTTTGGTATAGACTGACTGAAAGACTTAGCTGTCAGCACAAAGGAGATACTGAAGATCAGGAGCAGCTGGGAGGAAGGATCTTGAACTTGGTGTGATGGAAGATCAGTGAAAGAACTGAAGTGCCTTAGGGAGAATGAGGTGAAAGTCAGCACGTGCTTAGATGCTGAGACATGATGCTGAGGAGGGAGAGGAAGACAGCTCCCTGGGTCAGAGCAAGAAAGGCAGTGGAACTGCCAGCAAGGTAATAAACATTCAGAAGGAAGATAAAACACTCCCTGAGACAGTCTGAGATTCAGATGGCTTCAGGACATCCGGATTACAACATTGCCTGGCAGTGACACTTCACATTCATTTGCTGAGCAGCATAAACCCGCTATTGCAAAAGCAAATCATAAAGTTGTGCAAGTACACTCTTTCCTCCTCAGAAGGCAGCTGAGTTACAGGTTAGTGTAAAAAAGGGAAGAGGTTCTCACCTAAGCTGCTGAGAATTGAAGCAAACTGGTATCAAAAGAGCCTCTAACAAAGCACTCCCTTCTCTGACATCATTTCCAAACTAATATGTTACAGCCGTGCCCTAAAGCCTCCTTTTATTTGACCTTACCCTCAGAAGAACCTATGACCACACTGATGTTTTAAGAGATCCAATAACAAACTATTTTCAGACTGGAATATAAAGGAAGAACTAAAATAATCTTAAACCTGAACATTATTGCTAAATTGAAACATAGTGATATTGATGTTCTTTCATTTCTTTTCGATTTTGAAGCCATAGTCGGAGGAGCTGCCTTGTTATGCACTGCTTGGCAAAGTGTGCACCCACATGCAAGATAAATAATAAATGGCAAAGCCATTAAAACCTCAAAGTTTCCAAGACTTTTATTAAATGGTTACCTTGTTTCATACTTTTCTCCACTGCTGCGGTGTTTAAGCTTCTTTGCAAGCAAGCCAATGAAAACCTTGAAGATGTGAAATGGCACTTTATAGATAGACATAAAGTCGCACCTTCCCCCAAAACAAAAAAGCAAGTTTCATGGCACAAAATTACCTTTACAAACATATTTAGTCAGGAACAACTTAACTGTGAATTTGGTGTCAAGAAAGTCAAAGAAACTACTAATATTTACTCCCTTTCTACCATCAGGGCTTTGCTTTGTTAATGCACTAGTACTTCGCTAATTATGTGATAACTTGTCTAGCTGTTGGAGAGTGACATGACACATGTTCCCTGGCATATATATATTTCCTGCTATCTTCTCTTCAAACTTGTTTAGTTTTTCCTGAAAGTGATGAAGTAAGAGGCACTCACTGTTGCAAAACACAGCTGTTAGAGTTGCATGGGGCAGTGTGAGACTGTCCCCCTGCAAGCACAAAACTCTGCCTTTTACTTTACCAGAGCTCATAGCTCCTTTTCTCTTTCTTATCTCACTCACAAATTCAGTTTCCAAAGTCCAGCTTGCTGAAAGGGTTGGGGAACACTTCCACAGCTCTTTTCTGCATTAGACTTTCCCTCCCAGCTGACATCATAGAGGCACCTCCTGCAATCCTCCCCCAAGGCAGAGCCTGCCCTGGATCATGCCCCCAGCAAGCAGGATTAAGAGAAGGGGCCTTAGAATTGTGCAGAAACGCTTGTGATAGATCTGAAGCATCTTGAAGGTCAGAAAAATACAAGAGAAAACAAGAGTATCTCAGACATATTCAATCGTTGTCCTGTATTTATTGCACCTTTGCATACCTGCCCATTCCAGGTCACTCATCAGAATATTCCTGATAGGACATTCCTCCCCAGAAACATCTCCCTCTACCTTTCTCTCATAAGATACCACACATAAGTCCATATATCCATATGCATTTCTGTCCAAATGATTTGTCTCAGCTGATTCCCTACAGTGTGGAAGGGCTTAGGAGGAGACAAGAGAAGAAGATTTTTGAGTTAGACTCTGATACTTTCCTTCTGGAGACAAGTTTTTGCCATTTTCATTGTCACTAAAGGGTGAGAAAAAGAGAAATTACACAGTAGATCTCATGTTGAAAGAAGAATCAATGCTACAAAACTACAGCAGTGTGGCCTAGAAGTTCCTCAATTTGAAAGTTTCATCTTGTGCTCATCAGCAAAAACCTTCAGCTAAAATGTAGCAGGCAAAGCCATCTTGTTGACAATCAGCTAAACGTGTTCTTTTGCATAATCCAGAATAGTGTATCTCCCAATTAAACTTCACAGTCTCAGCTTATTTGCTACTATCATGCTTCTCTCTTATATACTTATTATTAGCTGTTGTTTCTCCTACAGTTCTGATCAAAATAATGTGCTTATATCCCTGCACCAGCAAGGTGATCCATACTGCACCCACAGAAAAATAGGGTAGTAGCTTTAATGCTAAATTAGAGTGAGCTGCCAGTGATTATTTGCAGTGATAGCTCTGGGGTATCCAGCCTTCTTAGACAAACAAACAATCCCATCGATGTCCTTTATTCTTGTTTGGTGCCATAGCTTCCAGGCAGATTGAGTGGACATTTTTTTGTGACAGCTTTTTTTTCTGCTCAGGATGTGAGATAAAAACTAGAGTCCATGTATCACTTCCGTGCTGGTGAGTTACTCAGCTGCTCACCATGGCTGACAATATCAGCAAGCACAAACAGGTTTGGAACTGCATGCCAATTAGACACATTTCTAACACAACAACTTTGAAAATCATTTAAGAAGCACAAACTGCAACATTTTCAAACACATGAGGTGGTTTATTAAAAAAAGTTCATTTTCCATGTTGTGCACATAGGGGTATGACACTTTCCCTACTGAAATAACTATAGGTGATTAAGGGTATTTTATTAATTTCCTCAAAGATGCTGAGCTGAATTTTAAATCCTAAAGTAGACAGGAACACACTTGGCTCTGAGCAATGGGTAACTTGGATCACAGCACCTTCAGTTTGGGTGGGATCTTGCTGTTTAAATCAGCATTCAAAACACCGAGAGGAGTCTTTCTGAAGTTATGGCAAATACTTCCTCCCTGGTACATTACAAAGATTCATGATTTACCCCACAATAAATTACAATCTTTGCCTCAAAGGCTTTTTAAAAGACTGGTGTCTACAACAGCAAATCTCACCATGTATGCAGGCACTGGGATTATTAGTGTTGCACTTCACCTATTTTTTTTCTTACACAAGTTGAAAAAAAAAAATACAGAGAAAAGACATTTATCACTGTTCAGAAAGAACACAGTGATGCCCATGAGTTATTTACTTAATGTTCCATTTTATAAAGGACCTTATTTGTCAATGTGATGCCTGAGTCCTAAATCAAACACTGGTCAACAAGGCTTAGGAAAGCAAAATCCACAGGGTCTGGAAAGAGATGGAGATCTCTTTCCAACATACCACTCAGTGGCAGGGAGAGCTAATCCTTCAAGGAAATTAAGACATTGAAAAAGCAGAGCTCTGAACCTGCAAATACTCTCCTAATGTGTCTTTTATCTGTCAGATACATCCTACTAGGGAGACAGCATATATGTGCATATTATTTTTCAATCAGAGTCTATAGAATTCTTCTTAAAAAAAAAAAAAAAAAAGATCCAGTACCCTACATTTCTTGTTGGGTCACTTATCTTTCCTATCTCTTTATCAACACAGGCTGGCTAGCTTTAAAGTGAAAACAGCTTTCCATAGATAAAGGAACATCTTGATTCTCAAACTGACAACAGCTTCAGTCATTCAACAGATGTCCCATTTGGCATGGAAAGCCCTGTCCCACCCAGTTCCATCTTCACTAACAAAGGTGGGGGAAGAGGAGAGCATCTGCAGGGGCTGCTTTGGATATGGGTACGAGAATCTATCCCAACTCTGCCCCACCACGACTGATGGTGGATGGGCATAAAACCCTGGACAGAGATAAAATCTTCTCTTCTTATTCCTGTGTACTTCAGCCTGACAGCAAGAGGTCAGCTCACAGAGTACTGCCTCAGTCCCAAATGTCCTGTGGAAGCCTGGTAACTGATGCAAGGAAAGGAGAAGACGGCCTGTGCTTCTAGCTCATTTGCAGGAAAACAATTCCTCTGTGCATGGAAAATACTAAAAACACGTTCCAGCTGTAAAAAGGAGGTTTTTAGATACAAACACATATTTGCATTTGACTGGTTCCACAAGGATTTAGGGATTTGCTGCTGTCACTCCCATGCCAGGAGTTGAACATTGTCCTCAGTTTTGCAGGACACCTCAGTGATTTCAGCAGTGACCAGGCTCTTCCACCCACAAAATCAGACCAGAAAAAGGAGAGCACACCTGAACACAGCCCTCCTTACCAGCTGTGCTTCTGCTTGGACCCCCATCCTGCAATGGTGCTGTGCTGGGAGCTGTAGAGTGCAGTGGGGAACCCAAGCAGGACCTGGAGCAGCAGAAGGAACAGTCCTCCTGCTCCCCTTTCCTCTGAAGAATGGTTTGGCTTTATGGCATGGTCCCCAAGCCTTGTCACTGGGCATCCCTCTCACACCTCTCACATGCCACTCTCCTGCCCGTGGGCACAGCCTCCATGTCCAGGACACCCTACTTGTTTCACCAAGGGACAGGAACTTATTTCCCACCCTACAGCTTTCCCTTTGGATAACTGCAAAAATGCAGAGAGTCCAACAGAACCTCCCATACTATATCCTGCAGCACCTAAATACTGTTTCAGATTTTTTCCGAAGTATTTCTCATTTTGATAAATATTTTACGTTTTGTATCAGCATTTCACTGGAGTCTGCTGTTTTGCATGAAGGAGCTGAGTATGAAAATGAGCTACATTTCTGAATGCATGGTATTCCCCTGATCTCCCCCGTCTCCTTTCCCCTTTACTCAATCTCTTCTTCATTCTTTCATGCTTTATAAAAAAAAAATACAGTGATGACTTGTACAGTAGGTGCGCTATCAAGATAACTCTGCTCTGAGCTACACAGCTGTGTTTTAAGCTGCTCATGACTGAAACCAGAAAGAAACAGGGTCAAAACAATTGACAGCAAAATACAAGACAATGGAGTGTGTGGCAGGTTCCATGAGCAAGAGAAGAAAAGCAACACCACTAGATTTGTTTAAGTACAAACATTTTATAACCATAATAATACTCAGTCCAAACAGTCACTCAGTTTCAGCTGAGGAAGCAGATTCAAAACCAGTAATATAATACATCCCTTTTCTGACATATAGAGTGAACACTGTCTTCAGCTTCTCAGCTAAGTAAATCTGGACCTTATGGTCAGGATTGAAGCAGAAACCCCCACTCGTGTTACCAGCAAGCAGCCAGGTACTTCCCAGTGCCTCCTGGCTCTAGCATCACTTCTCGATGGAGTTTCCCACCACAGAGGGGGTTTCCACATCCCCTGTCTACTCATGAGAGCTTCCCCAGCTCAGGAGGCCAGACTGCTCCTGTGTGACAGGCAAGAGGGGAGGCAGGTGAAACATGCTGGAGTTTCTCTACAGGAGGGGTTTCAGGGTGTGATCTGTTTTTAGCAAGATGGTCAAACCCCATCTGCTGAACAGCCAGCTGCATTTGCTAGAGATCATCTTCACCAGACACCTGTAGCAGTATGAGATCAGTCAGCCAACCTGGTCTGTGTCTTTGGTTGTGATAACAAAGACCTGAGGTTCCATTGGGTCAGTGTTCAAACCAAATCCATGTGCCAAGGAAATTGCTATATGACAAAACCAGCAAGGCTCCTGCTCTTACAGAGAAGAGTTAAGTCCGGAGACTCCTGTTCACAATACTACCACCTAAAATATCTGTAGATACTCTCAAGTCACAATTCATCTACAGCCTGAGCTGAGATCCCAAAGAAGACAAGGGACAAGCCTGATCAGATTCATTAGTCAAGATCTTAAAAGGCAAATATAACATTAGGACCACCCCATATCACTATTTTTAAAGCAGAAGTCCCTACTACAATCAGGCTCCACCATGAATCAGTTTTATTTATCCACTGGAAAGTAAAATTACATTTCTAAAAGCCTGATATAAATGTCCTAACAGGCAGCAGAATACATTGTAAGCACTACGAGCCAAAATACATTATCTTTATGAATCTGTGTTTTTCATCACTGGAATTAAAATTACCTTCATACATGGATCCAGTCTGCAATCTAAATAATGGCTTCTTACTTTATCATGCCCTTCCAAGCCAATGCCAGCCCCAAGACTACCACTCTACTCAGCCAAAAACCACTCTGCCCAATTAAATCCATCAAACACTTTCCTGAAGGTCAGTAGAAATGCCGTGCACAAGACTACTGAAAAACGCTTCACACTAATACAGAACCTGCCCTGTTTTTTCATGGCGACCACAATTTCCTGTGCAGTTAAACTGCTGGTATGCTCAGTGAGAGCAGCTTGCCAAAAAAACACCAGATGCTGTGATCTTACCTCCTGGGCTCAAGCAGTGGGTCCAAACTCTCAGAGCAACAAACGGCTCAGCAGCTGCAAATTCAACAAAAAGGGCAGAACTTCTCAAATAAACCAAATGTCTTGTAGGGTGGAGGAACTGTGAAGCAGCTGTCACTGCGTGACACGGAAACTCTTCTGCAACTCAACTAGGCAAGCCCGAGAGTGCGAGCCCACAACTGAGCCCAGAGAGGGAAGTGAGTAGTGACACCACACCATGACAAACACCATAGATGAAATAGATTTTGTCTTTATAAGGAAATGCAGCATTCTCTGGTCTACCTCTTCACCTCAGCACTCCTCCAATAGGTCCACTGCTTTGCGCCGCTCCCTCTCGCTTCCGCTCTCACTCACGGAGCACACGCACACCAAAACGCCTCCTCTCTGTGCTGGTAAGGGCAGCCACGTCTGAGGCATGGAGCCGAAAGGTCTGCAGTGCCACCTCATACACCAGGCAGGGCTGGCTGCCAAGCCAGGCTGGGGCACAGTCACCAGCCACGGAAACTCCTCAGCATCTCCACACAACCTCTGCCAACGCTTGACTGCCCTCCCTGAGAAAACTTTTTCCATGCAAGTGGTTGGAATTTCCTTTGATGCAACTTGTGACCTTTTCATTCTCAGTGCTCACCACTGACAAAAGTCTGGCTCCATCTTCTCCATAAGCTCTGATTAGGTCGGTGTAGATATCAAGATCCCTCTCAGCCTTCTCCTCTCCAGGCTGAATGAGTTGAGCCCTCTCTCCCTGTTCTCTGATCTGTTGTGCTCCATCCCAATACCATCCTGGTGTCTCCCTACAGTTTGTCCAAGCCTTTATTGAACAGGGGAGCCTGAAAAAGGACACGGTGCTCCTCACACCACCTCACAGCTGACACAGATTTCAAGGACACACCTCCCAATGCACTGAGGGTCACATGTAAAAGTGCTTGATGGATGCAAATATAAACTATCTTTCAAACCCTGACGATGCAGCATTGCAGAAGACTTTTACCTCTGAAAAAAGGCAGGTGAAAAAGATTACCAAATTGTATGTCTTTAATGAAAAAGCTGTCATTCACAATTCACCAGGCCAGCTGGACCATCAGCTACCTGCTATTGTAAAGAGGTTCAAGAAATCCCTCTCATGAACAAATCTCCATAATTAAGATCCATCCTTGAAGTACACATCATTTGCTCTATTCAGAAGTATGTTGAAACATGTTCCACATTTTTGATTACTTACTTCTATTTAAAAAAATACTTCCTCTATGGTATTTGATTATTTGATAGGATGTGCCACAGCTCTTCTTCTTCGTTTTCTATTTTACATCAGCCTGATGGTTTGCCCCAGCTTTTTTCTTACAAACCTTTTCCAAATCCTTAATTACTTCTGTCAGTCTCCATGACAGCCCATTAAATGCTGCAATGTCTCTTCTGAGATAAAGAAGAGGGCACCAAAGGGATGTGTGCTCTAAATCGAACACCTTACTTGCACAGGAAAACTGGGGTGGGTGTTTCCTTACCAGTTATGTTTGCTTAACAGTGTCAGCACCCTTTCAGCACCCTCTTGAGTTGTTACAGCTTATGCAGAAGGTAGGAGAGTGACTCAGAGCTTCCACCCTGCTGCATGGTATTTTATATTCATATGACCTAGACTGGGCTCAATACTGTGTCCTCAGCACTGATTCAACACCAGCACATTCCACAGGCACCAGCTGTGTTAAAGATGTGTTCAAACAAGCTTGGAAATACAAGGGCAGCAAGAATGAAATTTAAAGTATGATGGATTTATGAGGCAGACATAAACAAAAGCTATATTTGCCATGTGGATCATGAATCCCTTTTTCTGCCTCATTTCAGGACCTGCTGGAGTGTCACTATGTGTACCTGATAATGCTGTCTCACCAAACATTATTAAACTTAGGTAGTCTTTAGACACAACCCCAGCTGAAGCCCTGTCATGACACACTGTTTAAACCCTGCACTGTGCATCCTTGAAGCATCACACAAATAACAATTTTATTGGCACTGAAACACATTTAAGCGGGACAGTGTGATAGTTACCTCCCACCTGTACCTGGTGAGCTTGTACCTGTGTGGTGGTTGGTTGTGGTATTGCTGACAATGTATGATTCCATGAGAATGATCTCTCTAAAGTCATTTCTTAAACAGGGCAGGATACTGCCGGATGTCACTATAGTAGTGGTTTCCTAGAAGAGTGTCTTCAATAGAAATAGCTTGTATTTTGCCACAAAGTATGCTTATGGCTAGGAACAGGCCAGCTGGTGTTAGGACAGGCTGTACTGTGGCACTGAGTTAAATGTCCATTACTGTCCCACCTCAGAAAAACAACACACTTGACCTACAGCTTCAGTCTGAGGGCCAAAATATCAATGCAGCTGCTTTGAGATTTATGTGCATGAAAGGTAAAAGAGTTAAAAGAGGGGTGGTCCTCCAATTACAGGAAAAGACATTAGGAAATGTCAAAGATGATTGTCTATAAATTAAGTACCATAAATTAGCATGCACTGTGTCCAATCACTTGCAGAGGGGGGTCTATAATTATTAAGAGACCATGCCCGTGAGACACAGCTCAAAAGGTCAAAACCAATCTTTTTCCCCCTGTTGTCACCACTATAACACTTCAAAAGTCTTGCCCCTTACTGTCCCTGTGCCTGAAGGACCTTTCTTTCCACGCACCTTTTGCAGTGCTGACACTCATCCTGCTGCCTGTGTAATGCAGTCACACTTCACTGCAGATCCACCAGACTGTGTCACCACAGGCTTCAAACCCTTCCACGACTTTTCTCCTCCTCTCCTCTGCCCCTGAGTCAGCCCCACAGCTCTGAGTGACAGAACACTTTCACTTCAATCTCCTCACCTGCCAGCGGGCTCTCACCTTCCTCCCCCTCACCCCCGGGTGCCTTGGGGAGCCTTGGGAAGGGCAGCAAGAGCCACAAGCAAAGCCTCTCCTGCCACAAGGCTTGGATGTTTCTTAGCAAGGTGACAACCCAAAAAGCATGCAGGAACCAGTAATCCCTCTCCACCAATGAATGGGAATTACATTTGAAGGATCTGGGGCATCTGCCTAAGAAGAGGTCCAGCAGCTTCCTCTGACTTGGCAGTACAATATTCTGGCAGCCAGGAGGGGCTTTGCAGGGATCCCCAGCTGAGGAGGGAGCTGGGGTCTGCTGTAGATGAGTAGTTTCCTTAGGGGCACTAGGGAAGTGTATTCCTGTGGTGGCCTTTCCTGGCACACCTGCCTCTTGGCTCTCACATTTTTAACTGCCCACTGCAATCTCCCAAGACCTTTGCCTTCCTGCAGGCTGCTTCTGCTTCAGGAAATTGCTTTCTCCAAAAGCCATTACTTTGCAAAATCACACTCATTAATGCAACGTCTTCCTTGCCACAGCTCATATGGTCACAGGTTATAGACATGCCCTCTATCCAAGAACATCCTCGGGATGGGAAGAGCGTGGTAGGAACAGAGTGGGGACTGCAGCACAGATCTTCCAAGCTGAATGAAAGCTTCCTGTGGACTTTGCAAAGTATCTTTGATTTAATGACAGCACAATTTTAAATGAGCCCTTTAAGGGGAACACCCTGGCCCATGAAAAACTAGGGCAAATCAAAATAATGGAAATTATTTAAAAATTATCTCCTTTGAACAAATAATATCTTACTCATATATAGATACAGAGGACCTGATCTAATTTCCACTACAGTTTGATGCTATCTGAATTGCACCTTTATTGTGTGTGACTCTGTCCTTGTTCCTATTAAACTCAGTGACACTTCCTGTAACCACTAATGATTTAGGCTCTGAACTGCCTCTGAATATAGACCCTGAGAATTTCAATGCTGTTGAAAGCTAAATGAGTCTTTGTGATGCAGGAGTCATTACTCTGATGGCATGTGCTCAGGTGCAAGTTGGTAATTTGACTCACTGCTGGGTCTGTGTTAGCAGTGTACCCTGGAATGCCACCTGTGATCTCTGCAGGAGAGAGAATACTACAGACTGAGGCTTTTCAGAATGCATGTGAAACTCAGACCTTTTACACTGTGTTCTTCCTGCATTATATATGCCAGGAAAAGCCTTGAGAATGCAAAGCAATGCTGGGTGATCCCACTGAACCTGTCACAACACGGGTACTGGGGTCTGTTGGGGGTGGAATTATGGTATCATGAAACATCTCTTGGTGCAAGAAGAGCATCTCACTCTTGGTCTAAATCTGTTCATGCAGGAAGGAGTGGGGCAGATCTACCCCTGCCAGAGCTTTGCTTCCAGCTGGAGTGTGCCACCGTGCCCTCCCTCCCTGAGAAACCTGGTCTCTGAGCCCCATTCAACCACCTCACTCCAAGGGGGGAGTCACCAACCCCCGTGGGCCTCTTGTGTGGGCATTCCCAGTGGCACAGCTGCTGCAGGGAAGGAGGAAGGCAGGCAGGGGGGAGGGTGATGGCCCATGCCATGCACAAAGGTGTGAATGAAGGGAAACCTCTGCCACGCAGAAGATACGGCAGCCTCGAGTGCCCATCAGCAACAAGAGATTTACTCTTGGTCAGGGAGGGACACCCAGGCTTGCATGCTGCAAGGCTGGAGAAAGAGGAATGTAGAAAGAAGTTCTGTCATATTGAAAAGCATAATTTTGGTAGGGTAATTCTCAGATCAGCAGCTCTTCAAACCTCACCCTTTTCCCTGGATATGGGCACAGGAAAGACCAGGAGAATAATGGCCTGTTAAAGCTAGGCTGGGAGACTGGTTTATGATTTCACATGTTTGTGCAGCTTTCAGTTTCCAAGCCCTAAACTCTGAAACCTGTCTTAGAGTCTTCTAAGGAAATCTTTATTTCAGTTTTACTACAACCCAGCTTACTCGTGAATCAAGATGAGCCACAAAAATCAAATAAGCTATGAGCAGACTGTTTCCATGAAGCAAAGCAAAAGGCCACTTCTAACTAGGGGAGACAACCTGCAACCAGCCCAGAAAGATTTACAGTCCCCAAAACCTGTGTGCAGGAGGGTTTCAATAGAACAGCCCCCACTGGCAAAGGAGGGGACAGGGCAACGACTGATCACTGGTCTTGGAGCTGGTGGCTCACTCAGTAGAAGCAGCCAAATATCCCTGTGAAACAAAAAGCAGACAGCTCTGAGGCCACAGATGAGCTTTGAGCAGTGAGATTTGTTACCAAATTCCCCAAAGCATTTGATTCAAAGAGATCTCCTGCACTGAAGTGACTGAGTGGGTCTGAAAGTTTTCCTTATGGCTCAATCTCAGTCCCTCGCAGAGAGTTTAGCCTTACTTAAAACTCATAAGGCACAAGATTAATTTCCTGCAAGCAGTCTGAACTTTGAAGGAGACACATTTAAGTAAGTCAAAAATGAAATAGCAAGGAAAAAACACCCCGTAAAATAAAAGCAATGATAAATAAATAACAGGAAAGTGTACACCCCACTTCAAATTTAATAGGCTACGCCCAACCATGAATTATTGATCAAAACCATCCATTTGCTGCAGTGGGGAGTACTAGTGAAATATTAATAACAGTGCATGAGCTAATCTTAGGCTTTACTTGGTGGGAGAGTGACAAGAAGAGGTTGGAGAAGCCTGGCCCCTGTTAGCTCCCAGGTCTGGCTGCAGTGGGAGAAGGGCACACCTCCAAGGCTCTCCCAGGAAAGTGTGCAAGTCCCACATTTCCAGCAGAGACTGGCAGTGACTCTCCCAGCTGATAAATCCATTCCCAGATGGATATGGGTCTAGAAGTGTCGTTCATGGAGGCTGTTGCAACAATACTGTCTAACCTGTTTTGGTAGTCCTATGAAAGAAAACCAGAGTCTTGGTTAGACCCTAACTCAGCCCAATGTGTTTCCTAGTTTTCCTGGTTTTCTTTCAGGAAATAATTTGACTTTGTGATGGGAGGAAATACAAGAGAACGTGACTTTGGTGGGTCAGCTGGCCAGAAGCTTACAGAAGTAAAAAGCATGGAGAAACAGATGGAAAAAAAAATTTAATGATATTTATTATGCCAGTTACTTTTCCAAAACTGTGAGGAAACAAAGTAATGATTTTTGAGAATCTGGATCTGGCAGAAGCTGACTCACGGTTAACCAACCTTCTCATGTACTTTCAGCCTCAATCTCACTCATTTTCTGGTGAGTGAACCATAGCTGGCTTTGACAGGGTAGCAGAATGGGCTTCCCCAGGGCCCCTGCCCTGCCCAGAATGTGGGTGCAGGGCCCTGCAGCACCTGTCACAGCCAAGATAAAGCTGTTGTGCTGCAAGCTCAGGCACTGCCAGCCCACTGTCAGAATTTCAAGTACCTGTCCTCTGCTGCAAACCATGGCAGGAAAAAAAAACCCCACGATTATAAATTACACTGGTCTCCTGAATAGCAGGCAGCTTTTTTGCCAAGAAAAGGATAATTCAATTTCCTTTGGATCCAGATGAAAATTTGCACACAAATATCTGTAGGACTGAACAAAATGTCATGTGCACATGGGTTCACTCGCTTATGTGCCTTCTTGAACACTCCAACTTTATAGGGTCTGACTCTATAGATTTTTAAATGTTAGAAATTTTACATCCTAGGCTGTTTGCTCTGTGTTTAGCTTAGTTTTCTTATTTTTCTTCTCAGCTTTTTAAAAAGCTATATTCTTGTATATCTTCCTCTTTCTTTGGCATGTTTCCCTTTATTATCTCATTTTTCACTTGCACATTTTCTTTTTTTTTCCCCGCTTTTCCATCTACCTCTCGTCATTTCCTCACTCCAACCCCAGCAGTTTCTGCTTGCTTGCTCTCAAGCTTTGAAGCCAGCATTCCTCATAAAATTTGCAAGGGTGTTCAGATCAGAATCTCCACTTCTTGTTTGCAGCCTCTCACATGCAAGCCTGGCCCCAAGTTTTGCACTGGAACTGCTGCTCAGAAACACTTACAAGTTCCCTGTCAGGAGGGGAAATATTGCATAACACAGAAGGAACTTGCTGGGTTTCTACAGCACATCCGAGAAAAAGTATTTCTCCCTACACCACTGAACCAAAGGGGTTTCGTTTCCAGCCTTGCCACGGCTGTTTGCAGAGCCAATCCTGTTTCTGGAGCTGCATCAGGGGCACCTGTCATCTTCCTGCAAGTGAAGGGTGAAAGCCAGCACTAGGTTGTCCATGCCCTGTGCTGGGTGTCAGGCTTTCACTCAGAAGGAACGTGTCCTGCATCTACTGAGGCTGAAGGAAGACAAACAAAGATTGCATGGGTTTTCTCTGATGAAGGCATCATATGGAAATCAAACACAGGAGGGATCTCTCTACAATTTAATGAAAGGAGGCTGTAGCCAGGCTGGGGTCAATCTCTTCTCCCAAGTAACAAGTGACAGGACAAGAGTTAGGTTGTGCCAGGGGAGGTTTATATTGGTTACTAGGAAAAATTTCTTCCCTAGGCAGGAACAGGCTGCCTAGAGAAGCAGTTGAGTCACCATCCCTGGAGGTATTTAAAAGATGTGTAGATGTGACACTCAGGGGCATGGTTTAGTGGTGAACTTGACAGTGCTTGGTTTACCATTGAACTTAACATTACCTTAAGGGTCTTTTCCAAGCCAAGTGATTCTGTGATTCTATTATTCTGTGATCTGAGGTCAGGCTTTTCGCAAAGGTCCTGAATCCAACAAACTCTTACGTGTCACATCTCAATTTCTGTAAAGGAAGGTGAACAAATCTAGTCCTCATAATGTTTTTACATAGTGATTAACTAGACTTCTGAGTCAGAGTTTGTACTTGGGATTAATCTCTTCCATGACACATATAAATCAAAAATATGAGAGGAAAAAGCTTTGGAAAGGGGAAATGTTGCCCCCTCCAGCAATGATGAACACTGATTATAGCTGGCACCACAAAAAACCTGTTATGATTCCTTCATATTTCCAGTATCAGCGTTGCTTATCTCAAGTAAGCAAAAAGAAGATATTCCTTGATTTTTTGTTTGGTTGTTTTGTTTTTTTTAACTCATCTTGCTGTTAAACACCTTCCTCTCCTACTGGTTGGCACTGATATTTCTTGGAAGATCTGCTGAGATAAGGCTAGAAAAGATGTGGATACACCCTGCAAAGCAACTGAAGGGTGTCCACCCAAAGGCATGCTCCTATTCTCGAAGTCTCTCTCTACAGAGCAGTAGCCAGGCTTTGGCAGCAATGGTGGCCAAGACACACCTGAGCAAAAGATTGAGGCAGCCTGAACAAGTTTTGGCAAACAACATATTCAGCACCTGACTAAAAATATAGTCAGGAAGACCCCTGATATTGGGATAGTTGTTAAGCTAGAAATCCTACAGAAGTCACATGTGATAAAAGAGAAGACCAGACTTTAATTTTGCTCACTGCTAAAAGTGAAAGATTTTTGAGGAAGCACAGAGAGATGGAAGATCCACCACTCGAAAACAAGTACCACGGTGAAGTGTCAGACACGTGTCAGGTGGCACGAGCTTGATCCCAGAGATGCTGCTTGTGTTGCTCCCTGTGGGTATCATCCAGCAGGAGCTGCCTGTACCGTGAGGGAACAGGCAGAGCACACCCACAGACAAGCAGAGGAGTTCCTTGTTTCCACATCCTCGCTTAGCTGCTCCATTTTCTTATGTGCTGTGGCCAATGCACACTGAAAGCTAATGAGGCAAAGACATCAGGTGTGTTTTCAAATGTCACAAGACTCAAAAGAGCCCCTAAATGACTGTTCTTGAAAAAGAGAACGAAACTTTAAGCTGGAGTGTTATCTAAAGGACAAACTTGAAACAAACATTAATTGCTCTTTTGACAAAGCGTTCAAGAGGCACAGGGGGAACTGAAATGTTAAACAATTCAGTAGCAAACAAAAACTCCAAACTGTATTGATCTTGTGTGTATGTGTATGTGTGTGCGGGTGTGGGTATTTGTCGGTGGTGTCAGGAATTTAGAAGCCAAGGCCTTCCAGGAGAAAAGCCCTGTGCTATCCAAGTGACACACAGTGATCACTTTGCCCTCTCTGCTGTCACAATTCATGGGAAAAAACCCCAAACTGTTCCACAGAGCTGCCCAAAAATTCCCTGTATAAACCGCACAAGGAGCAAGTGTTTGGCCCTACTCGTCTCTGCATCCCACTAAATAAATGCACAGACCACAGCATCTTTGCAGGTCACCCCCAAGTCATCAGTGAGGCCCATTTTCCCAGGCACTCACTGACCTGCAGGGAGCAGGTGCACACAACCCATCCCCTAAACCAAAACCCCAAAAGGAACAGTCCCCCTAGCCCCACTTGGCTTTGCTGCCCTGTTCCCATCCCTCATTGTACAGCTGAGCGAGTGAGCAGTATGGCTTTGGAGATGATCTCAGGCAGATCTGTTTAGCCCCTTCCTGGACATGTATCCGTGCCTCATGCAGTGAATGGCAAATTCCATCAACTCAGAGCTCAGCTGTTCCCAAAGAGCAGAGATATAGACCCCTGAACACACTGAGGATGAAGGAAATCTCTGCAGATGACACCACTGGTCAATGTGACCTTTGTCGTGGCCTGTAAGTGGACAACTGGACTGTATGGACAACTGAGGCATGTCCAGCAGCCCCACCACCCCTGTCCCTGGCCAGGCAGCTGAAGCTGTGCCAAAGACAAGAGATGGGCATGCAGGGAGCCTGGCGCTGGGAGTGCCCCAGTCCCATTCTGCTGGCCATGTTCCCACTGCAGCACCTGGCAAGGGCTGCCATGGGCAGTATGTACAGTCTGGTTAAGGAGTACATCCCAAAACTTGGGACCAGGTACAGGAAGCCTGCTGCTCGAGCATAAAAATGGTCTCAGCCACTGTGAAGTGCTGACCACCCTCCCTGGCACATCAAGCATAGAGGAATGCATAATGCAGCTGAGAAATTTTTTTCCAGAATGCTCCTGGGTGCTCAGCTTTTCCTTCACATCTTTGTGTCTTTTTTTTTCCTATGGCTGATTTCTACAAAAGCTCCTGGAGCCTCCAGGCACTGTGGTTCCAGGAACTGAAGAGAGACAGAGGAGAAGAAAGACAGATTTCCCAAAGACCTTGCACTCTGCCAGATGACAGAGAGAGGGAGATAAGAGAAACCAGACATAACAGATAGGTTTGCTCTACCATCATCATTCAGAGAGTTGAAAAGGGTGGGCGAGAAGGAAGGAGCATCCTTAGTTTTTATCTCAATCCACTGTGCTAGCCAGGGCTAAAGGTCAGGCACACAGGAGAGGTGAAATGAGATAAAAGATTAGCACAAATCATCAAATAGCTTAAGGGAAAGAGAGTTCAGTGTCAAGAGTGGCAGGAGCAGTCTGCCTGCTGGTTAAACTTGATTTTGCTTGCTTTAATGCTCCTTCAGGCATTTCTGTGTCTTTGGCCACCTGGTGAGTTATGAGCTTCACACAAGCAGCAATGAGTTTCTGACAGGACAGGAACTCTAAATCCTTTTCTAAGCATTATTCTGGAAAGTATCTAAGGTTTAGGTTTAACCAGGTATGTTCTTCAGCTCTCCACAGCATTACATATTACATGACTGAGTACTTGTGTAATGAAATATCCATTTTAGCTGTCAGAAGCACAGGACAGAAATACTGACCTATAGCAGAGCCAGGCAAAAACCTCACATTGACTAAAATCCCACCAATTTGCCTGGTTCCCCTCTCCTATGCACGTGAGCTGTTGCTGCAACTGCAACAGGAAGAGGAAGAAAAACTGGCTCTGATGGCTTGCAACAATCCCCCACAAACCCATCTCTTCCTGACTCCCTTCTCAGAGGAGTAAGACCCACCATGCTCCAGTAATGCACCCCCAGCTGCACGGGGCACACTCTGGCTTGCAAATCCCATTTAAACAAGAGGGTTTGCAGGTGCCTTTGCGAAGAGTAGATTTAGTTTTTGTTTACATTTCCACAGTAGTCTCAGCTGTATGTTGCAATCTCCATTTCCTCCATTGCTGAAGAGCTGTTGCCTTTAATTGTAAAAGTAAGTGTACTTCCATATCCCAGTGGGATTTCAGCACTGTGGGCTTTCTCTGCTTAACGCTTTGACACCTTTGCCAAGTTAATTTCTGGACATAGCACTGTGAGGACAGCAGGCATGAGAACCATGATGCTACAGCTACTCTATGCCCAAGGGAATGTTCCTTCAGTGAGTGCAAGAGATGTGGACTCATGAATGAGAAAGAAATTACTGCGCATTTACTAAGATCCTGTGCACCAGCTGCTCTGCAGCCTGGCATCAAAACTTCATGGCCTGCCTTCCCAGCACACAGGTACCTTTCAAACCCCAGCTTTTACCAGAGGACATATTTTCAGCAGGTCTTCCTACCTGCCCCTGCAAAATAAGTCAGCATTTAAGCAAAGGCTTCTGGTTTGCATCAAAAGAAGCATCAGTGGAGGTGATACACCCCCTCTACTCGCTGTTATGAGACCCCTACCTGTGCTGCTTCAGCTCTGGAGCGGAGACCCCTACATTAGGACATGAACCTGCAGGAACAAATCCAGAGGAGGGCCACATAGAAGATCAGAGGGCTGGAGCACCTCTCCTATGAAGACAGGCTGAAAGAATTGGGGTTGTTCAGCCTGGAGAAGAGAAGGCTCCAGGGAGACTTTCTAGCAGCCTTCCAGCACTTAAAGGGGCTTACAAGACAGCTGGAGAGGGAATTTTCACAAGGGCATGCTTTAAGATGAAAGAGGATGGGTTTAGAGTAGATATTAGGAAGAAATTAATTACTGTGGGGGTGGTGTGGCCCTGGCACAAGTTGCCCAGAGAAGTTGTGGATGCCCCAACCCTGGAAGTGTTCCAGGCCAGGCTGGATGGGGCTTTGAGCAACCCGCTCTAGTGGAAGGTATCCCTGCCTATGGCAGGGGGAGTTGGAAAATGATGATATTTAAATGTCCCTTCCAACCCAAACTATTCCACGAGTCTGTCTGAAATTTCTGGGACAATGCCACTGCATAGATTCTGTGCAGCTGGGCCAACGCAAGAGAGCCCCAAATCCCACCACAAGAAAGTCTCTGAGAGGAAGGATAAGAGGATAAATACATGCCAGATACATGGTGGTCACAGCCCAAGGGGATAACTCTCTTGCAGCTACTAGGATTTCTGGTTACCACTGGTTGCACAAACCCATTTAAATATATGCACATAGACAATGAAGGCACAGTAGTGCAGAAATTCTGAGAAATATTTGAGTCTGCTTAAAGAAGCTAGCTCAACTGAGCTGCTGCTGACTTATCTATTCTACTTCTCCCATTAAGGA